>JANAVB010029293.1:0-84212 GCA_029216955.1 Iris pallida | reverse complement strand
TTGTGGATTGCTAGGAATTGGGTTTTAGGCTGTATCGAGTCGGGGTTGTGTCCTGCGAGACACAGATTTGAATGTCCGGGTGTGTCGGACAGAAAGAGTCATATGTATATAAAAAGGAAGATAAGTAGTGGATGGGACACGGACACGGTCATGGACACGATGCACTCACTTTTGGTTGAGGAGTTTGTGGAGGAATAATATGGAGAAAATAATGGAGGAGTACCTGCCTATTTATAGGATGTGGAATTTCCAATTGGATAAGAACTAGGAATATTGAAACCCAATTAGAATTCATGTATTAATTAAAATCAATCAAATCCAATCCAAATCTAAATCCAATTAAATATAATTAAATTCTTTTAGTTTAAAATCAAATCAATTTCAAATATAGATATTAGTTACTATTTAAATGTATCCATGGAATCAAATCAAAATTTAAATTATCACAAAAATTTCAAAAATACTAATAATAATAATTTCAAAAATTACACTATTTATTTAAAATAAGTTAATAAATAATTATGATATATGTATGCACCAATAATATTTACATAACATATTTTTCTAGTATGCAATAAAATTATTATTTTATTAGTAGTTGAAGGCCCTTTTAAAATGAAAGAACAAACTTAGCAATTCTTGTATGATAGCAAAGTATTTATTATATAAATTATTTTGAACGATAAAAATTAAAATTAAAATATTTTTCTAAAATATGTACGTTCGTTCATATTCGTACTCGACGAGCAATTACGAAATACGTCGTTTGCGCACAACGTACAATACGACTACGCGACGTACAATACAAAATTTTAAATCAGTACCAAAATCGATAAAAAAAATATAGTAGAAATTTAGGGGTTTTACATCCTACCCAACTTAAAAGAATTTTGTTCTCGAAATTAAGAATTCGTAGGGGGGTGAGAAGACACAAGGGGGTATCGATGGGAAACAATCTATAACAAATCATGCCGTAAGAATTCACGATCTAGATCATAGAAAAATAATGCGATTAGGTCACGGTAATGAATGAGGGTCACGATTTAAGAGAGCGAATTAGGCTTATTCCTGAAATAAGCGATTAGAGGTCATGGTAGAAAATATAGGGCCGATAATGAGGACGAGGAGTTTAGGATAGCAACATCGAGTGATAATGGTCATAACCGATAGGAAGGCTAGAGAAGTTATAGTACAACGCCTTCGTCCTTCTAAAATAGGTGAAGGCGTAAGCAATAAGGAGTTTGAATGACGATATTATCGAGTATGAATACGTGGTTCAAGGACGACCGAAAATTTTAAAAGGAGTTGCCAAGGCAGTCGCGGATGGGACTCTAGAGGACAAGTTTAGCTATGTCCCCATCCACACAACGATAGATAAAAAGCGAACCAAGTGCACTAGGTTGATCAGACCATCATGCACCGGTTCTGAGTAGACAATACGTTAGTGGATGCATCCAATAACAAACGTCATGAATAAGCTTGATAAGAAATTTAGCTTGCAAAAACTAGGACTACATTAGAATCATTAGTCTAGAGAGTAAAAATATAGGCACGATGGTAGATGAAATAAGAACAAATATGAATAGTTTAAGAGTCATAAGTATCTAAGTCTTGCTTATTCCTATACAATCATCTACAATTTTATTGACCAAGGCTTGGTTGACCAAATGGGTTAAACTCCTCCAGTCTCTATGGTCTAGATAATATGATTGGTATTCCCTTAATGGTCAAGGGGGTGTCAGATCGTGGGTATTCTACCTAACTTAAAGAATTAAGCTAAAGGTGTTTGGGACATCTAACTAGTAGGGTCAATCTCTAGCAAGCACGAAGGAAAGCTAAGAATAATGATAGGAGGAATCAAGCAAGATGCAATCGATGACTCGATCGAATATGGAATCGAAGAAAGGTCAAGTATATGGATGAGATCCTAGACTTCTAATCCTATTCCAGGCTTGCTTGGTACGGTAAAGTAACCAAACAATTTATCTTGACCTGCATGGGCCACCACAAAAACATGTAACATCCCAGTCCCAAAATAAGTAGGACTAGGAACGTAGACATGACAGCTGTATTCATACGAAGTATACTAATATATGGAAACCTCATATGAATATATAAGTTGTAAAATGTAGTAGAATCATAACTAATCTCATCCACACAAAATAAAAGAATAAAAGATATCATATAATCGACTATGGAATTGTTATTTGGTACATGTAGTTGGACAAAGACAAATCCACTACCAACTATGAAAAGAAATAGATAACAAAAGAAAGATTTTGGCGAGCGAAGCGAAGACGATCCAAATGTAATCATCCTCGAAGAAATAGCGATGATAACGGCTAGAGCTAGAACACCTGCGAAAGACAATAGCACACACCTGGATAGATAACCAGGTCCTCAGAGGGACATAATAAGACACATAATATCATGCCATATAACTGAATAAATATTGCTAAAATAAATAAGTCAATTGAATTATAACATGGTCCAATACACACCTATTGGACGAGCGTACCATCCCCCCAACCAAACAAGGACAGGAGATGGTAAACTAATTCACAGTGATGTATCTTTCCATGCTATGAATCCAATATGGTATCCGGACCCCAACAAGGTTCAATACCTTCTCATCGAATTACTAAGTCACACCTACAACCAAACAAGGACAAGGTGTGACGAACTAATCCGCAACAAGTTATTACTCCAAGCCACGGTCAGATACAAGTACCCAAACCAAAGGTACTAATACCTAACGGATAAAGGTAGCCTACCATTCTAATGATATGTAGTTAAGAATAATCCTTCTATGCATAGGCCCTGGCTGAATAGGATCGGCATAGTCCCCCTTGGGGCACTAGAGGCCCCATCATAAGAGCATGACGTTCCGCAGAATCGTCATTGGCCGTCAGTAATCATGGGTCATCAACCCCGTATCTCCAGCGGAGAGTCCGAATCACAAGGAAAAGTGCATCGAAGCCCATACGCTAAGGAATTGTCCTCCCCGTCCAATGCCTACTCTGTTGTATCCACAACAGTAAACCTCTATAACCGCTAAGTCAAACTAAGCATGCAACCTCTATTAGTGGTTATTCCTATCGCATGGCTTGTACGTACTGGTGGCCAGCCAATCACGTACTTCCGTGTCCTATATACGACACACAACTTCATGTTACAACGTGTCAAGGCCAATGAATGCAACACATAAGGTGGTCCCTTAAATCTAGGTTTAATGTGAAAAAAAATATATAGCAGAAAATATAACTGAATAGTAAGTTCTAACAGGTTATGCCATGTATCACAGTTTATTTTGCATAAAGAAAATAAATAATGCATAAAATATGAGCTAAAATAAATAAACAGCAAATGGTAAGGTAGGTGTCTTGCCTGGTAGTACGCCTGGTGTGCTGCGATAATCAAGGTGGCACAAACTACAACTTCGGTACAAAAACTATGCAAGGTGACCTCTGATGGTGGTACGGACAGTTCCATTAGGTCCTGAAGGGTCAAATTAGTTAGAGTGGACATAAGGTAGGCTTGAATTAGCGAGAAAACATGAATAATGGGATTGGCTATGGCAGGAGGAATAATAAAGGAAGTTAGATAGATAAATTATTTATGATTTTAGAAAACTATTTATATATTTGAAAAACTATATTCTTGTTTACTTTAGATAACCTTATTCTAGAAAACCATAAAGTAATATATCAATATACTTTTTAGATTTATATAGCAGATTTAAAACAGACGTAGGGCCAAGCCCAATATCAAATATTTATGTATAAACTTATATCTTAATAACTTATATAAAAACCCATTTAGAAATTTTCTATAGTTTATATACTATCTACTAAATACTTTATAACATAACTTTATGTATACTCCCTGGGATGAAAACCTAAATTAATTTATACAAGGAACATATATATAATTTAGAAACTTTTATGAAAGTAATCTACCAAAAATAAATTAGAAACTCAACCCAATGAGCCTTATTTGTATATATTATTTTATTTAGAAATAACCCTAAAAATAGTAGTAATTGTTAATAATACAAATAATACTAAATAAAATTTTAACAAAGAGAACAAGATCTAAAGTGAAAAAAAAGAAAAAATAATAAAATAAAAATATAGCAACAGTAGCTCTGCTGGTACTCATGTGAGGTGAACACAAGAAAAAGTAAACCAAAATACAAAACAATAAATAATGAAATGTTAAGAATAATAAACATTGAAATTTTTCTTCCAAAAAGGAGGGCATCAGCTGCTCCTCGTTCTCAACGAGGAGCGAGACGGTGGAAAGGCGCGGAGATGGGTGGAAGCTGCGGAGGGGTTTTGAGAGGGAGAGAACGGGAGAGCTCGGCGGAGGACTCGGAGCGGCCTGCGATGGCGTGGCTGTGCTGCAGTCGGGGTTTGAGGCGGTCGAGAGAGGAGGGCAGCGGGCGTGTGCGGCGTTTGCTGGCCGCGGTAGAGGAAAAGAGGAGCGGTCGGCGGAGAGTTTTCGGGGGTTCCAGCGGGTCGGCGTGACGCGTGGCGGGGGATCAGTGCGGAGGCGTCGTCGGTGACGGCGCGGAGAGGATGCGGCACTCACGGAGGCGGAGACGCCGGTGTCGGCGCTCGCGGATCCGACCGACGGTAGGTATATAGTGGGGTGGGTGGTGTGTGTTTTTTTTTTTGATTTGGTGGTCTGTGGTGGTGGCGTTCGCCGGGGTTTCGGCTGTTGATGGCGAGCGGGGATGCTGGGAGGGATTGGCCGTGCTGGTGGTGAGTTTCTGATGGCAATGTTGCATGAGGTTTTGGGTGGCTGTCGTGATGGTAGAGGCAGTGACGGCGAAGGCTGGCCGGGGTGTTCTGCGGGTTTTGGTGGTGGTGTATACGGTGATGGTCCGGGTTGGGATGGAGTCGACGGGGACATGGTGACACAGCGAAATAAAGGATCAGGGTTAGGGCTTGGGATTCGTGTCGTGTCCCGCGAGACACGGACACAAGGACAGAGAGGATTTGGGAATTAGGGTTGGGGTTTGCTTATGGGTTGTGGATTGCAAGGAATTGGGTTTTAGGCTGTATCGAGTCGGGGTTGTGTCCTACAAGACACGGATTTGAATGACCGGGTGTGTCGGACGGAAAGAGTCATATGTATATGTAAAGGAAGGTAAGTAGTGGATGGGACACGGACACGGTCATGGACACGATGCACTCACTTTTGGTTGAGGAGTTTGTGGAGGAATAATGGAGAAAATAATGGAGGAGTACCTGCCTATTTATAGGATGTGGGAATTCCCAATTAGATAAGAACTAGGAATATTAAAACCCAATTAGATAATTCATGTATTAACTAAATCAATCAAATCCAATCCAAATCTAAATCTAATTAAATCTAATTAAATTCTTTTAGTTTAAAATCAAATCAATTTCAAATATAGATATTAGTTTACTATTTAAATGTATCCATGGAATCAAATCAAAATTTAAATTATCACAAATATTTCGAAAATATGTTTTCGAAAAATACTAATAGTAATAATTTCGAAAATTACACTATTTATTTAAAAATAAGTTAATAAATAATTATGATATATGTATGCACCAATAATATTTACCTAATATTTTTCTAGTATACAATAAAATTATTATTATTAGTAGTTGAAGGCCCTTTTAAAATGAAAGAACAAACTTAGCAATTCTTGTATGATAGCAAAGTATTTATTATGTAAATTATTTTGAACTATAAAAATTAAAATTAAAATATTTTTCTAAAAATATGTACGTTCGTCCTTATTCGTACTCGACGAGCAATTACGAAATACGTCGTTTGTGCACAACGTACAATACGACTACGCGACGTACAATACAAAATTTTAAATCAGTACCAAAATCGATAAAAAAATATACTAGAAATTTAGGGGTTTTACACAACCCGCTACGACCTGTAAAAATAATTTACGGGCGACTGGGTTCCCCCGAGCATGCTGCAATATCTGTCATACATGCACCCAATTGGGTGATATGAAACTCAAGCATACAAATAACTTATCTTATACAAAATGATAAAAATTATAATTTTTTTCACATAATCCAGTCTTATATCAGGTGAAAGATATCGAAATAATGACATAATGCTTAAGACAATCATTATAGGAGTAAAGTCAAGACTAGCAATTTTCATTTGATATATAATTGAGTTTGCATTTCATGTGTGGATATTGTCCTCGAAAACTTGCAACATAGTTGGTAATGAACTATTCATAATGCACCGTGATACAATATTGCCATCTCAAGTGCCATCCTTTTTTCTTAGTTTGTCCACATTTATAAATATCAGAGTAACAATGATCAAGTTTTTAAATTCCCTTATATCACAGTTTTTACATGCAAATTTCAATCTAGATCATCGAATAATAAATCTAAATATTGACAATAAATTCTATCATTTCTTGAATTATTTAAAATCAGCCACATGTTACTCATCATATTATCACAAATTGACAACATCTCTGCATACAAGAAAGGAATTTGAGTGCAGTGATGTCCATGAAAGGACTCTCTACATACCAAGTTTTCGTCTTTTTTCTTGCGTTTGTGAAGAATCACGTTGCGCAAGTCACTTATTTTGTGGGCCTAGGAGTCTTGAGCACATAAGTGTGTTGGCATCCTGCATGCTTTTTGATGTGGAGGTAGTACGAGTACTTGCCCCTGATCATTGTTGGAAGATTCTTGATAACTATTCCATTCGTTTGCCGCTGGGGGCTGGACACGGATAGTTTTATAAAACTTTCCATTAGGGACTCGTGTAATAGTCAGCGGGATGCCCTGATAGTCAGAAGTTGGAATAGCTGACTGAGCTCGACGAGCCCGTGCTGTCCTAGACTTCTTCTCTCTAGCCCCCGAGAGTGCATAGTAGGGAGAGTCCAAGTAGTGCGTCACAGAGTTTGGCATAACCTCATGAGAGCCTCTAAGGTCAGGACCGTATGAGAGCGGTCAAAGACTGACCGTGAGCCGCATGGAGCAGATAGTATGTAGCTGGGATTGGTGGCCGTGCAGGCTGTCTGTATACGGCTGGCATTTGTAGCTGCATGAACCTTCTGTATACGGCTAGCATTTGTAGCCACATGAACCTTCTGTATGCGGCTAGAAGTGGTGGACGGCCAAGCAGTCTGCATGCAGCTGGCAGTCGTGGCCGCATGAGCCTCCTTCATACGGCTGGAAGTTTTGGCCGCATGTGCCTTCTGCATGCGGCTGGCTTTTGTGGCCGCATGAGTCTCCATGTGGCTGGCGTCCTTATGCGGCTTCTTCTTGGACCGCACAGAGTTCCTCTTTGCCCCTGCAAGTCCAGTATCGTAGTATTTTCCTCTGTCGCACTTGGGGATAGCAGAGTCCTCTTTGGTCTGAAGTGGGGTCGCACGAGAGTCTTTCCATCATTTTGGATAGCAGGGAGCATTTTCTCTAGAGCTTAGGGAGGAGCAAATGATTTGGGCCTCCACTTCCTGCGAGCCTTCTTCGTGCGTACTCATTTCTGGACCGGGCCAGCGCTTCCGTCGGAGAGTATTTCTTGAAACGCCTACTGGTCGAAGCGGATGACCAGCATCTGTTGAGTGGAGCCAAGCTTGGCTGCGTCTGATTGCGTCACAAACTCCTCAGCCATGGAGAAGTTAGTCCCCAGCAGAGTCACCATCGTGTTTGCCATTAATTATAAAAGAACAGAACAGTTTATGGGAGGACTGGACTTTTACTTCACAACACAAACTCGCTCGTAGAAAGAAAGCCTAGGAACAAAAACCTAGGTACAGCAATCTAAGTACAATTGTTTACTTTTTTCTGGGGGGTGACGATAGAGGCTCGGGAGAGTGACGACAACTCTGCCTTACTCCTTGGACGATCGAACACAGCTGCGGCTCCGGAGGAAAAATGCTCTTTGTGTGTGCGAGGGTTGCTAGTCTCTCTGCTCGGGCTCTATGCGACGGCTCCTCTGTTCTTCTGCTCGTCCCTGCCTCCCTTTGCTATTTCTAGGAGTCGGGTGTGCAGTAATTGCCCCTTAAAAATTGGGTGGTTAGGGATTGGTTACGAATTGCCTTGATCTTGTTTATTAGAATTTAATCTGGGCCGTCAATATTGATTGTAACAAATCTGGATAGTTAATGTTGATTGCACCAAATCTGCATGGGCAATTAACGTTGATTGCAACAAATCTGTATGGGCAGTTATTGTTGATTGCAACAAATCTGTATCGTGATGATTTGTTGATATAAGCAAATCCGAGTGAATAAATCTTGGTCAATCTCTTGCCTCGTGTCCCAACTACCTGTTATGTCGATTGCCATAAATCTGGATTATTGGGATTTGATCAACTCGTGCCACGTGTCCCAACTACTGCGAGCCGCATAGAGGACTGTCATAGTTGGGTCGCATGAGTGTGACCTCGTGTCGGAGCCGCATAAGGGTAGCCTTATCTGAACCGCATGGAGGTTCTTTAATCCGAGCTGCATGAGGGTGACCCCCATGATCCGAGCCGCATGGGAGCAGCAGCTGCATAGGGGTAGCCCCCAACCGAACCGCATAAGGGTGGCCATATCTGAACCGCATGGATGTTCTTTAATCTGAGCCGCATGAGGGTGGCCCCCATGATCTGAGTCGCATGGGAGTAGCAGCCGCATGGGGGTAGCCCCCAATCGAACCACATACCACCCCACGATTCGAGCCGTATGGTAGTAGCAGCCGTATGGGAGTGACTGCCGCATGAAGGATGGTAGCCGCATAGGGATCTTCGGATTTGGTGGATCGTTCCAGCTATAAAGATTTTCTTCGTTTCCCTAGGAGTGTGCCATTATGTCAGAATTTATCATTACAGCTTTATGTCAGAGCTATCAATTCACCTTTATGTCAGAGCTATCGTGTTATGTCAGAGCATTAAATGAGGCCGCTGCTTGATGGCCAGCTGTAGAGGCGAACCGCATAGGGCCTCGTGGCTTTTACCCGAGTCGCATAGAGCTATTGGGGATTTCTGAGCCGCATGAGGCTCTGAAGGATTTTTGAGCCGCATGAAGTTTTAAGAGATTTTTTGAACCACATGAGACTCCCTCTGTTTTGGGCCGTATGAATTTTCCTGTTCTTTTCCATGCTTCTACAGATCGTACTAACAATACATGTAAGTGCCTAGAAGCCAATCAGTACAAAAGTTGGCTTTGGCACATGAGGCTACGACATGCAAATATGGACACTATCTCAAGGCTTTGTACTAAAAAGCTAGTAAAAGGACTCCCAGAAATTACCTTCAAGAGAAAGATGGTATGTTCAGACTATGAAAAGAACAAAGGAACATATCTTTTAAATCCATCAACATTGTATGTAATTCGAGACCTTTGTAATTAGTTCATATGGACTTATTTGGTCATAGTAGAGTCACTAGTCTTGACCGTAAACTCTATGCTTTTGTTATAGTCGATGATTTTTCTCGTTATACTTGGGTGTACTTTTGACCAAATAAAAGTGATACCATTTTTGAATTTCAAATATTTTGCAAAAAGGTATAAAATGAAAAAGGCTTCATGATTACTCTAATCCAAAGTGATCATGGTGGCCAATTCGTAAATATTGATTTCAAAAAGTTTTGTGATGATAGTGGATATTATCAGGAGTTTTCTTGTCCTAGAACTCCTCAATAGAATAGTATTATGGAGCGGAAGAACCATACTTTTTGCGATACGACTAGAGTTATGCTGAATCAGCATAATTTTCCTAAATATTTATGGGCCTGAAGCTATTAGTATAGCCTGTCATGTTTTAAATAGGGTATTAATTTGACCTATCTTAAAGAAAACTACTTATGAATTATGGTTTAGAAGGATTCCAAATATTTATTATTTCTAGGTTTTTGGTTGTCGTTGTTTTATCCTGAACACCAACGACAACTCGGTTATGTCTGATTCGAAGGCAGACGGAAAGATATTTCTCGGGTATGCTTGTAACGCCCCAGTCCCAAAATACCTAGGACTAAGTAAGTCGACATACCAGTTGCATACATATGAAGTATACTCCAATATATGGAACCATCATATATATACATAAGTTGTAAAATGTAGTAAGCCACAACTAAATTTCATCTACCAAATAAAAGAATAATAATATAAATAAACTATAAAATTTGTCATTTATATATGTAGTTGGGCGTAGACAAATCCACTACCAAATAATTTAAATGAAAAAAATATACAAGTGAATGATCGATAAAATGACAAGACGAACCAAGAGCAATCATCTTCGAAAGAATGGAGAAGATCACGGCCTTGGCTAGGACACCTACGAAAAGACACAAAGCACACACCTGGAGAGATAACCAGGTCCTCAGAGGGATGTAACAAGATACATAAAGAACATGCCACATAACCGAATATATATAATCTATCATAAATCACAAGTAAAGTAAAATAGTCCCAATCGTAACAAGATCTAATATCTCATCATCGAAATAGTGGACTATCCCTACAACCAAACAAGGACAAGGGGTAGAACACTATTCTGTGATGTGATATTGTCCCAAGCTACTAATGGAACGGGAGTGACATGACATCGACTAGGGTTACCTAACCATTCTAATGTATTTATGAAGTTAAGAACAAACCTTTCGTCGCATGAGCCATGTTTATAAATAGGATATGGTATAGTCCCCACTTGGGCACCAATGACCTAAGCGCGTTACATTCAAAAATGACAGTGGACAACCTGAGTGGATCATATTACCCCAAGCGCATAACGTTCAAGAACGTCAGTGGCCAACATGAGGGGGTAAGCATACCCGTATCTCCAGTGGAGTTTTCGGGTTACAAGGGAATGGGTAATAGAAGGACATACGACAAGGAAATATTCTCCCCTCCCTATGCATATATCAAAGTCACATCCACGTTCACGTACCTCTACTATCTGCTAAGTCTTCTAACATGCCTCTATTAGCAGTTAGACCTAACGCATGCGTACAGGTGATCAGCCAACACGCAAGTACCTCTATATGCTAGTCATCTCACACATACCTTATGGTACAACTATGTCAAGGTTTATGCAATGCACTACAAATGGTAGTCCCTTAACTCTAGGTCCATATGCAGTCAAAGGATAATAAAATAAGCAAAGCTAATACCACTAAGCAGGTAGTAAATTATGAAATATAATAATGGTACAACTAGAAAAACTAGAAATAATTAAATAATGATATATAATAACTAAGAAAATGTAACTAAATATAAGCAGTAAATATGGCAATGTAACTTGCCTGAGGTTGTGTGCAAAAAGGGCGACGTCCAATAGCTCAAATCGTCAGAATGGTGAAGCGATGTAAGCCAAATCCAGCATACGTCTTCGGATGCTGAAATAAACACAACGAACGTATCTGGAATAAAAGATACGTCTAGGAAATGCCTATCCAAAAGTCCAATTTTGGAATAAGGGCAAAATCATAATTTCGGATCATAACGATGTCCGCCGTTGGACCCGTTTTGAACCAAAAAGCGTGCCAGTACCTACGGTCTCTAAAGTCATCAAACTACATGTCTATGTATCCGATTTTAGGAGACAAACCCAACCGTATGTCCAAAGTTGGATTTCGGTGAGCCGTGCACAATTTTGCCCGTTGGAGCGGATCGCGGGCTCGCCCAATAGGCATTCCAGTCGACCTTCTCAGAATCAGACCAAACTTGGCACACAGGACCAGAAAAATGATACGGTCCTGTGGGCACAAGTTTTGTCTTGATTTGACAAAAGTGCATAAAGAAATTGAGAAATTTTCAAAAAGGTCGATATGTCAAATTTTGACGGATACACATTAAATTTGTCGCGCACACGCAACCAATTTGAATTTCGTAAAAGCCCACACATCCACAAAGTCGATACGCACTTTTCGATACTTTCGATTCGTGACCACATCGCCAGATTTGTCGGGGCGTACGCCGTATCGGAAATTTTTTCTAAATTTTTGTTGTTTTGAGAACTAATTTTCATCGATTTGGGAAGCCGATTTCTCGGCGCTCGATCGATGAAATCGACTTCTGTAAAAAAGGTTTCAATATACTATAGGTTGTCTAGGACTGTGTTCAGTTGGTTTTCGAAAAATTTGAATGGTTGGTTCCAAATCCATCTTCCAGTCGGGGGTTTTAGGGACTGTTTTATGTTCTGTTTTGGCAAGTTTTTCGTCACTTGGGGTCAACTTTCTAAATCGATGGTTCATCCCCATCGACCTTTAACTGTGAAGCCTTCTAGAGGGTTATGTAGGGTTTCTAGAGATATTTACAAAATCAAAACCGAACCGATATTGAAGGAGGATTTCGATTGAAAAGTGGCGTACATGGGTTTGTATTGAAACATGGTAGTGTCTTGTTCTCTGTCGCGCAGAGTATCCAGGTGGCTGGCCGACGGTCAACGACTCACGATTGCAGCGCCAGGAGGTCGTCAGGTATGGAGGGTGTAGGCGAACCTGGTTCTAGGTCAAAATTCAACTTCGAATTAGTGTACAACGGTGGAGAAAGTTCGATAGGTTTAATTTATATCCGCGCAAATTTTAATTCGATTTCCTATGGTATTATAATTGGATTTTGGGTTAGGATTAGGTCTAGATGTAGGAGAATCTGATGGAGATCACGATGGAAAAGATTTGGGTTTATTTGGTTTAAAACTGATCGAGATTTGGTAATCCAAAATCTTTTTTCTTTCACGAACAGAGCATTGCTCTAGCTCGGGGACGGGTTTGGTGAACAGTGCTATTGCATGTACATTCGGGTTTTTTTTATAAAAATGGGTTTATTTATGGAATATTATAAAATCTTAAATTTAATACTATGTATTTATTTATACTTATATTATCCCTAAATAAAATCCCAAATTTCTAAAAACCCCTTCTTTTCTAAAAGTAAATAAATAAAAATATCTAAACTTTTTTTAAGCAATAAATTAGACTTGGATCCTACATAAAATAATCTTACCTATATATTAACATACAAAACTTATATTCTGTATAAAATATATGTTGTAAATATATATCTCAAATAACTAAGAAACAATAAATAGTTATCCATTTATCTATACCAATAAAAAAACTCTAAAAAAATTTAGGGGGTTTACATCCTACCCAACTTATAAGAATTTTGTCATCGAAATTAAAATAAAACTTAATATATAACAAATATGATTTAATACATGGGAGGGCAGGTACGTCAATTCGTAACTCAGTTTTTGAAACGATGGATGAGGTGGTTATCAAGGGAACCCAGTTGGCATCATATTCTGCAAGATAATGTATTATTGGTTCAAGGCCCTACCCAACTTATAGAGGTTGGCTAACCGTAAAAATCAAAGTTACAAGTCTTCTGAGGAGGACGATTTCCAAGAAAGAGACACAAGAATAGTGGACACTTATGACCACCACAACCCTAGATCCTAAGGGAGCCTCGATATTGTCATGGCGTTCTGGGTCACTAACTACTATAAGGGAGTTACTACAATCAAACATTGTCACTCTAGGGGTCATGCTTCTGACATGCTGGTAGCGACCTCTTGTTTGAATATACTAAGGTGTGTCGGTTCAGAAGGATTCGTTCTACGTCTGACATAAAAAACTAAGAAGTTAGCTTGAAAAACTTAGGGAAAGAAGAACTTATGGGCAAGTGAAGAGAACCTATGATAATTAAAGAACCTATGCTATAGAATATGATTAGGCAAGTGTTTTGAAAACTCTAAGTTATAACGACTAATATGTGTCGGCGGATGTTTGGTGTTGTGTAGAAGGCATGCGCTTTCTTGTTGGAAGGCATACGTCATAGATGTGCTACGTCTTGCATAGATATTGAGTATTCTGTTTAGTTAAGGGAATGGGTCGAAATTTGCATGGCTAAAATCGAATAGATCGAATTTGGGCCTCTATGGTTTGTTTTAAGGAAACAATGTATCATACACGTGGTGTAATTTAAATAGAGCACTGGAAGGTTCATTTGTGTGGGACATAGGTGTCATGTGAGTAGCATGACTAGTCTAGTTCGTGAGTGTGAACTTTGTCGAAAGGAAAAGGCTGGTGTTGTGCTTAAATTATCAAAATCATGGTCGAGGGTATCAATGGTACGGATATGAGTCGACGTTATGAACTATTGAATTATTAGTCTAATTGGAACCAATCATTTCCAACCACTTGCTAATTCCAAGAATCTTTAGTTTCTTAGAGAGGCTTGCAATCTATTTTTCTCGAAAATTTTACTTTTGATTTAAACAAAAATGATTCTACGATATAATGGACTTGAAGAGTTAAGGTTGCAATCTTTTACCATAGTTATCTAAACGCACGAGCAAGAGATATAAAATGCAAAATAAAGATCGCTTCATAATTTTCAAACAGACGGAAGAACGGTCACGATTGTAGTCCCATTCTAAGAGGTAGAGTATAATAAGTTCAATGTTCTACCCAACTTATATAAGTTGGTTAATCAGGGAAAGCACAGTAATATGCTTCTAAGAAGGTCAAATTTCAAGGAGGTGTATGGAAGTATGAGGTATTTCCAATCATAGTCACAGACTCTATAGGAAGTCTATGTATTATCTATTTAATATGGCCCATATATTGACTATGTTTGGTCAAGACAGTAGGAGAGGTCTTGGTCGAGTATATCCGGAAGCAAGTTGGTACCGAGAGATGCATAACATTGGCTACGAAGAGATGCAGTTATGAAATCTATGGAAGGAGAATTAGTGAGCCAAGTCGTGGGGCCTACATAATAGGATGAGGGTCTATTTCATCAAGTTGGTTTTATAGTCAAATATGGCGATGTGCTATGATGGGTTTAACTGAGTCTCAATAGGTTCCCTAATTGGACTTCAATCCTTGATTGCATGAAATTTAGATTTTAATCTATAGTGGCTGGAAAAAATCTTGTGGTATTAATTTAAACCATCCCTATTAGGTTAGGGTAATGTAGAATAGGTTCAAATTCAAGTGGTTCGCCTAATTGTCAGTCGGGTTGGTCGAATAGGTTCTATAAGTCATAAAGATGTGCCTTCTTATGACTTTTGTGTTTAAGTAGCACAAGGGGCCTCTATTGAGTGGCACACTAGTGGCATGTGCATAGAGGACTTCAAATAGGTCACAACCATATATTGGGCTGAAAGATTTGAGTCAAGGTTGGATCTCTAATTGCAGACGGAAAGTATATCGGTGTTATGGTAAGGGTTATTGCTAGTCCTTTTTGCCCTGAAAGTCGTATTATAAAAATAGAGTACAAGGAGATGTGTTTGAGAGGGACATGATATGTCTACTTGAAGGTGGAGTCATCTACATCTTGCATATAAAATTTGTTGGAAGGTAACAGCTGGTCTCGTGCTCTGAATATCGATGTCACGGTAGGGGACATCAAATGATCTAAATAGAAAGTGGGAGTTCATGAGTCACTAATTTACCATCTTATTGAGAACCTATTTACTTTATTCCATCTTAAGCTTAGTGTATCAAAATATAGAAGGTTTACAATCTATTCAATCTAGTAACTAGGACATGGTTTTAGGAATAATGAGGTTAGGATTATTTGAGTCGTGACATCGTACCTTGACCTTTGGTCATAATAAGTCACGATGTGATCGATAACGTGATGTGGTAGTTATGAATCAATTTCGAGGATAGTGACCTGATTTCCAATAATGGTAATGATTGCATACCACGATACATGAGTCAATAGAATAGAATGATCCACTCGTCCATAGTATACCAGTGTTATCGATGAGGGCAACGAACTCTATGGCACGTCATATGAAGACCTCTGACGATCAAGTCAGAATTTCTATTTGTATCAAGCCTGCAGGACTGTAGTCACAAGGGTTCTAGTGGTATTAAATGTAGTGCTCATGCATTGCTGTTGATAACTGTTAAATCATAATATGACAAGGTATTATGCTATGGATAATGGCCAAGCTAGCGAGTGTGTTATTCTAATGCTAAGTCACGTCTTAAAAATAAAATTGTATAACTAGAATAATACCTGTTGGATCCCTAATCTCGGAACGGGTGTTTATTATAGTCATGGTAAATGCTTGTGATTCTGTCTATTCCTCTTAAGTCTAACTGCGGGCTTGGTCGATTAAAGGTTGTGTTAAGGCATATGGATTGCTAGTTGAGGCAAGATTCAAGAAAAATATTTAGAGACTCAGAATAAATTGTCTCTTGCGAGTAGTTAGTCTCATAGGTTGGTGAATTGAACAACGGAAAGATCCTAATCATTATCGAACTCCAATGACCAGAAGATCAGGATAGTAGGTTTAGGGTCGAGGGGAGGACAAGTAACTCGAGGCAAGGTTGTAGTCATATGGCTGGCCGATGGTAGCTACACTTGTGTATACAACTATCATGGCCATAGGGGATACTCTGTATCTATCTATAAAGTACGAGTGTTCGCCTTTCCAATCAGTGAAAGACAAAAAGCAATAAGGAGTTCAAGAAAGATGTTATCGAATACAATTCGTGATTCAAAGTTGAATGTATAATTCAAAAAGAATTGTCAATGCAGTCGCGGAT
Organism: Iris pallida; assembly: GCA_029216955.1. NCBI lineage: Eukaryota > Viridiplantae > Streptophyta > Magnoliopsida > Asparagales > Iridaceae > Iris > Iris pallida. The sequence goes on along the minus strand of JANAVB010029293.1, from coordinate 67,682 downwards.
GAGATCCTAGATACCTCGATATCTCAATCCACATGGGATAAACAAATAAAGAGCGAACCAAGTGCACTATGGTTGATCAGACCATAACACTTTGATTCTAATTAGATAATATGCTTGTGGGCGTCCCCATTATACATATGTCCTGAACAAACTCGATAAAGAATAAGCTTGCAAAACTAGGCTATAAATAGCGTCATCATTTATGGTAGTTCAAAGTATAAGTACGGAAGTTAATGATAAAAGCAGTTATAAATTGTTCGAGGTTTTTTCGAAGATCCAAGTCTTGTTCAGTGTTCCTGCTTATACAGTCGTCCTACTGTCTTTTGTATCAAACATTGGTTGACCGATGGAGTATGGGCTACTAAAAATCTATATTCTAGGTAAACATATCTTCTTACATTAGCATGTTTTCAGTGCCACCCTGTTATACTTCATTAATGGGTTATAAGAATACGGGGTGATAGGCTGTAAGGCATACTACCAAACTTATAAGAGTCAACTAATAGGGTGATTGAGCAAGATACACGTATAACTAGTATAATTTATTTTTCTAACCTCTATACCAAACACGAAGAAAAAAGATACGGTTCACGGTGGAAAGGAATCAAGCAAAAGAAAATCAGGGTAGTCAACCGAGAGTTCGAAATTGGAATTCAATAGAGGGATCAAGTATGTGAATGAGATCCTAAACTCTAATCCTATATTTACAGGCTCACATCGGTACAGTAACGTAACCGAAGTGATAAACTCGACCTACATGGGCCACCACAAAAACATGTAACGTCCCAGTTCCAAAATATCTAGGACTAAGTACGTCGACATGCCAGCTGCATACATACGAAGTATGGAACCATCGTATGTATACATAAGCTATAAAATACAGTAAGCCACAACTAAATCTCATCCACCAAATAAAAGAATAATAATATAAATCAACTATAAAATTTGTCATTTATACATGTAGTTGGACGAAGACAAAATCACTACCAACTAATTTAAATGAAAGAAAATATACAAGAGAATGATCGATAAAATGGCAAGACGAACCAAGAGCAATCATGTTCGAAAGATTGTAGAAGACCACGACCTTGGCTAGGACACCTGCAAAAAGATACAAAGCACACACCTAGAGAGATAACCAGGTCCTCAGAGAGACGTAACAAGATACATAAAGAACATGCCACAGAACTGAATATACATAATCTGTCATAAATCACAAGTAAAGTAAAATAGTCCCAATCGTAACAAGATCTAATATCTCATCATCGAAACAGTGGACTACCCCTACAACCAAACAAGGACAAGGGGTAGAACACTATTTCGCGACGCGATTTTCTTCCAAGCTACTAATGGAACGGGGGTGACATGACATCGACTAGGATAACCTAACCATTCTAAAGTGTTTATGCAGTTAAGAACAAACCTTTTGTCGCCTAAGCCCTGGATGTAAATAGGATCTGGTATAGTCCCCAATTGGGCACCAGTGACCTAAGTGCATGACGTTCAAAAATGACAGTGGCCAACCTGAGTGGATCATCTTACCCCAAGCGCATAACGTTCAAGAACGTCAGTGGCCAACATGAGGGGGGTAAGCATACCTGTATCTCCAGCGGAGATTTCGGTTACAAGGGAATGTATAATAGAAGCCCATACGATAAAGAAATGTTCTCCCCTTCCTATGTACCTATCTAAGTCATCCACGATCATGTACCTCTACTAACTGGTAAGTCTCCTAACATGCCTGTATTAGCAGTTAGACCTAACACATGCGTACGGGTGATCAGCCAACACGCAAGTACCTCTATATGCTACTCATCTAACACATATCTTATGGTACAACTGTGTTAAGGTTTATGCAATACACTACAGATGGTAGTCCCTTAACTCTAGGTCTATATACAGTCAAAAGGATAATAAAATAAGCAAAGCTAATATCACTGAGCAGGTAGTAATTCATGAACTGTAATAATGGTACAGCTAGAAAAATTAGAAATAAATAAACAGTGATATGTAATAACTAAAGAAAATACAACTAAATATAAGCAGTAAGCATGGCAAGGTATCTTGCCCGAGGTTGTGTGCAAAAAGGGCGACGTCCAATAGCTCGAACCGTCAGAATAGTAAAGCGATGTAAGCCAAATCCCGTATACGTCCTCGGATGCTGAAATAAACACCACGAAAGTGTTTAGAATAAAAGATAATTCTAGGAAACGCCTGTCCAAAAGTTAAATTTTGGAATAGGGACAAAATTATAATTTTGGTCAAAATAATGTCCGTCGTTGGACCCATTTTGTAACGAAAAGTGTACCAGTACCTACGGTCTCTAAAGTCATCAAACTATATGTCTACGGATCCGGTTTGAGGAGACGAACCCAACCATATGTCTAAAGTTGGATTCCGGTGGGCCATGCACAATTTTGCCCGTTGAAGCGGGTCGCGGGCCCACCAAATAGGCATTCCAGTCGACCTTCTCAGAATCAGACCAAACTTTGCATACAGGAATAGAAAAATGATATGGTCCCGCTGCCACAGGTTTCATCTCGATTTGATGAATGTGCACAAAATAATTAAAAAATTTGCAAAAAGGCCGATACGGCAAATTTTGACGGATACGCATCAAATTCGTCGCGCATACGCAACCAATTTGAATTCCGTCAAAGCCCACACGTCCATGAAGTCGATACGCACCTTTCGATTCTTTCAGTTCGTAACCACGTCGCTCAGTTTGTTGGGGCGCATGCCGTATCGGGAAATTTTTGTTGTTTTGAAAACTAATTTTCGTCGATTTGGGAAGCCGATTTCTCGGCGCTCGATCGATGAAATCGAGTTCTGTAAAAAAGGTTTCAATGCACTATAGGTTGTCTAGGACTGTGTTCAGTTGGTTTTTGAAAAATCCTAATGGTTGGTTCCAAATTCTTCTTCCAATCGGGGGTTTTGGGGACTGTTTTATGTTCTGTTTTGGCAAGTTTTTCGTCACTTGGTGTCAACTTTCTGAATTGATGGTTCGTCCCCATCGACTTCTAACTATGAGGCCTTCTAGAGGGTTATGTAGGGTTTCTAGAGATATTTACGAAATCAAAAAAGAACCGGTATTGAAGAAGGATTTCGATTGGAAAGTGGCGTACCTAGGTTTGTAATGAAACAGGGCAATGTCCTCACGCCAGAGGCGCAGCCTCTCAGAAGCATAACAGTTACTCAACACTTTGAAGAAGCCAAAGCCTTCAAGCGAGAGGCACAGCTACCCGCCTGCCCTTCCCTGCATTTAATTCATAGATCAGTGTCTTCACTCCAGAGCCACAGCTACCTACCTGTGCCAATCTCAGACGCACAAGGATGTCATACCCTTCCCTTCGCAGCCGACACCTTCACTGTTCAGAGGCGCAGCTACTTACCTGGGTCTGCATGAGGAGTAGGATGGTTACGCTCACACCACCTTTATTCCCATGGCACAGTCGTATGCTCCAGATCATAAGCTTAAGTCACTTCTCTAGAAGAGACTTGGGAACTTCCATCACAACCAATGCAAGTCAGCTTGTCGCTCCAAAAGCACAGTAACCTTGCCAACCTGAAGCACAAACCTACTTATCGCCTACAACACAGTGACTATAGTATTCTGAAACACAGCTTCATAAGTTGCTCTATATGCACAAAATCCTCATCGACATTCGAAGCCAAGTCCGCTCGTCGCCTGAAAGCACAGAGGTTCCGTCATCGCCAAAAGCACGATCTACTCGTCGCCCCAAAATCACAACAGTACTTAGTCCTCACTAGAGGCGCAGGAAGCATGGGTCCACCCCAATTGGTTTGTTTAAACAGCCTCTTGCAAAGAAGATTGGAATTAAACCATGATTGATATCATATCAGATTGATATAAAATACAGCAGACTAGAGGCCCGTGTTGACAGTTACATGCACAGCCGACGGAAAGCTATACAAGACTGGCTCACGCACTCCGATGCCTCAACCAGTCGAATCTTCCTTCCACTGGAGTACTCCTGTGCGTAAGCCAAGCCATGGGGTACATCCCACGGAGAGGGAGTTATGCGAGTAGCGTTCCCACAGAAGCGATAAGAGGCTTCCTCACCAGACCCGCTATGACCGTACTTACATACAGCTTCCCTGCATGTACAATGGGAGTGCTATGACAGAAGAACCAACCCTCTCCCAAGAAGAAGAAGAATCTGTGGCACAGGACGTGCCTAAATTAAGGTACTCTTATACCCAGATTACCATCAACTGTTGTTGTCAGCAGACAGCGGAGCCATCATCGAGTAGACGTTCCGTCTTCCAGAGACTCCTTCACACCAACCACACGCCAGAGGCTTAACAGGGGGTCGGTGAGCCATAGATAAGACAAACCCTATATCGCCACATGCTACGCGGCGCAGGGTTTGAGAGCTTTCAAGAAGCCCTCCTAGAACTTATCAATAATGGTTGCTAAATCGAAGATGAGGTCAAAGAGCAGTAAAGCTAAGGTACCCGATGCAGGTGTGATCTAAGGCACTCATTCCAGATCTGCATTGGGTGCCTTGTCAAAAACTGGGGGTAGCCATCCTTCTACCATGCACGATAACCCTGTGTTCCAATCTGATGAGGCACAATACGACACAGATGTCTTCATTGGCTCAACCAGTCACCAGACTGGGGGTTGCAACCATACTGAGTCCGAAGAAGATCACAATCCTACGGTATATCCTCAGGACAGTGAGGCTCAGGCTTCTGAGCCAAAAAATAAAGGATCCATGGCTCCCTCGAGTCACCCTCACACTCGGTATGTGTTCATGGCTGATGGCAATAAGGACGACAATAATGAAGCTCTCAGATGTATCGAAGTCCTCGACACGAAGTTAGATACTCTGACGGACACCATGAAGACCCTGTCCTTGGTCATAATCGACCTCAAGAGTAGCATGGCCCCCGTTGCCTCTACACCTGCACGTGATCCGCCAACCAATGACGAATCCAACAGGCTGCTAATACCAATCAGATAGGAATACCCTTGTCTACTCCATCGGCTATAGGATCCGCAATGCCAACCGAAATACAGCAGGCCATCAAGAAGCAGTATGCTCGTCATGACGCTAAGGAGAAGCAAGCAACGCTCTGGAAGATGGGGATCTAGTAGCCATACCCTGTCGAGTAGGACAACATTGTCTATCCTCCCAAATACAATCTGCAGACGCTTAGACCTTATGAAGGGAAGTGGTCTCCCCGACAATACATGAGGTACTTTGCCTCAGTAATGGAACACCCGCCAAAGGATGACGCCCTCATGTCCGACATATTCATAGGAGACCTGCCAGGGGTAGCCTATGAGTGGTTTTGCAGTCTTCTGGATGATTGTATCTCGTCATTTGGAGACCCGGAGACTCGGTTTATGGACCGATTCTATGAAGGCGACATGGATATCACCATGTCGACCCTCATAGAAATTGTCCAGAGGGTGAAAGAGCCTGTCCACGCATACATCGAGCGCTTCCGCCAGTCAGCCCTCAGATTACCACCCGACATGCCCGAGCCCATGCTTATGGACTCCTGCAGCAAGAACATGTTGCCCGCTATAAAATTGTGGCACTCTGCCCCTGCACGGAGTGGACGCCTTTCATTACAGAGGCGGATGCCGCACAAAGGAAAACCCAGTATGTGCAGCTCCTGGGGTTACACTTTCCTTTGCCCGAAGATAAGGGAGACGCTCGTCTAGCAACAACCAAAAAGACGGAAAAGGCAAGCAAGCTATGACCGTCAACCTCTCCACAGGTTCAGTAGCTGTGAACCCCAAGTCCACGGAAGCGCAGAGCCCAAGGGAGACTTACTCCTTTAATGACAAGGATACGCTGGAGCTCTTCGACATGCTTACGAAGAGTGGCAAACTGTTCATCTCGACACCCAGGCATCCTGATGAGGTGGGAAAGGTAGACCATCCCAAGTACTGCCATTATCACCAGTACATCTATCACTCAACACAAGACTGCTATGTATTGAAGGGGCAAATTCAACGCCTCATTAACGCCAACGTTATATCGTTGGATTACGACGAGAAGACCATCACGGCCAACATGGTTACTCTCTAGTTCGGGAGTTTTCCAGCCACAGAAGTGCAAGATGGCGTCGCCCCAATTCCAAAGGTGACGATGGAAGTAGTCAACCTTTCGCCAGCTTGGGACAACATTCAAGGGATCGTCCCGTTCTCCATGTCTCAAGGCAAAGTTTTGTGGATACATCCTGACTCGGTTCCCGACAAGATGACATCCTTTCTGCTAAAGAAAAGAAAAGCAAGGCATGCTGCATGGTCTCAACGTCGACCGACGATGCTTTGGTGACCATCAGCTCAGCACAATGGCAAGAGGAGAGCCAGGATCCAGACTAGGAGGAGTCTCCACCAAATACTCCCTATGTTCCAGATATATCTGGAGCAGGTCTACCTCAAACCCCTAAGGCACCAGAGACGGGTCCATCTCGGGCCCCTACCGTGGACAAGCAGAAACAGAAGGAGGTTCATTTCGATAAACCTCTCAGAAAAGATCCGGCAATAGGGCCTATCAAGCCCTACAACTTTGATATTCTACTGTAGCAATTAATACTCCGGTTAGATTATCACTTTTCGAGCTCCTCCGTCTCTCTAAAAAGACCCGAGATGCGCTCAATGAAGCTTTACAGAACTCCGAGTCCTTCCTTACCCAGGTTCAGCCACCGAAAGAGGATCCCACAACTTGCCCACTTTGCCACAATGTGGTCGAAGTGATTCCCAGTATCACTTTTACCCAATAAGACATGCTGCTAAAGAATAACCGGCACAACTGCCCCATGTACTATATAGGGTATGTCGATGCCATTAAGTTCGATCGCTTCCACATCGACCTAGGTTTCTCTTTGAGCATTATCCCAAGAAGCCTGCTTTAAACTTTAAGGATTTTGATGCATCGGTTGACAGCCTCGAACACAACAATCAGTAGCTTCAACGCAGTAAAGAGCGAGCCCTAGGGCAAAATCTATCTGAAATGTCAGATCGACAACCTTTATACTGAAGTGACTTGCTATGTCATTGATGCGGACATAAACTACAACATGCTACTGGGGCGACCATGGATCCATGAGTATATAATTGTCCCTTCCATCCTACATTAGTGTATTAAGTATGTGGCCAGCGACGGGACAATCAAAACGGAGTTCACTGATATCGACCCATTTCGAGGACTTAAAGCCTACTGTACGGATGCCGATCTGTACAAGTAAGTCCCCTAGGACGAAGATAGCAATGATGCTGACGACGAGGCAGAAATAGCTTCAGAAAGTGCTGCGGTGGCGAAAGAACCTTTAAAGGTTCAACTGAAAGGGAGGCCTCACAAGGTGTCAACGCCTCTCGTTGTTAAGCTTCGAGGCAAAGCTCCATCTTCCCTTCCATTGATGATGGAAGATGGTCAGGAGCCTATACGAATAAGGTTACATCGATGGTTTCCAAGGCCGACCATGAAGGCGTAGGAGCATCCGACCGTAATTCCCTTGATGGTCAAGCTGAAAGGGAGGCATTCATCTTCTCCTCCGACGACAGTTCTAGTCCTCGCTGATGAAGAGCTAGATGATTACGTCTGCGCCAACATAGAGGCCCGCTCTTTCGACGATGAAATCCCTCGTGACAAAATAAACTACTTCATTAAAAGAAAGTGGTCATCAAACTACTCTGGTGCATGCTGGAATTCTAAATATTTCCTGGACAATTCTATATATAAACTATAGACGCAAGTGACAACTGCCAACCATTTGAGACGAGTTGTCCCTGCCAGGGGCACCTACTTCGTCGTTCCAGTCAGGAAAAAAGAAAATGAACCCACCATATTCGGTCGATTAGAGCATCCGTAAAAATAACTCTTGAAGCCCCAGACCTCGACAACGGCAAATAACAGTTCTACCGCTACACGGCAGAGGCCAAAAAACTTATCCAGAAGATGGGCTACGACCTGAGTAGCAATAAGGGGCTCAATTATGGCGAAGGTCGGCATCTTTTCTTACAGATTCGTACTCCAAAGGAAAAAGCTGAAAACTACTACCAATGTACTCGTCGAGGGCTGGGTACGTTACACATACGACCAACTCAAAAGATTCAAAGGAAGAAGTTCTGAGGCACTCTCACTCTTTTGACTCCTCAACTTATGACTCCGATTGCAGTACGGGTCAAGTCTTTAAGAAGATGTTGTCTGCTAACATGATCACTAATCAGTTAACCGTCAAAGACAATCAGCGCAGGCGGTTACAAAAGTTAGAAGCGCTGGATTAAAAGCGCTTGCTCGTACAACAAAGCATTGAGCTTTATCAAGCTCGTATCTCTGGGACCTCTAACAAAAAGGTTCACAAAAGATCCTATCAGGTGGGCGACCTTGTCTTGGTAGTACGGAGACCGATGGTGATGACCCACAAGATGGCTGGGAAGTTCGAGCCAAAGTGGGAAGGACCGTTTGTCATAGAAACGATATATACTCCAACGGTGCTTATCGGATAGCTAAGCCTAATGGTGACTTGGTAATAATGTCCATTAATGGCAAGTTCCTAAAGAAGTATTACGTCTGAAGACAGAACCAGCATAGGCACCCACATCCCCTGAAAAAGGGTGCCCATGAGTTCTGGTAAGGGAAACTCTCCCTCTCATATATTCTCTCAAGTAGAGGAAGCACTTCACGTCCATATTACCTCTGGATTGCTCCTCTATGCCTGAAAGATGTGACTACCATGTCCACATTCCACTGAGTAGTCGTTCTTCTCGCATCAAGTTCTATGATTATTCCAGCGGTCTAGAAAATAGTTCACGTCCATATTACCTCTGGATTGTTGTTCTATACCCGACAAAGATCAAGCCTACCACGTCCATATTACCTCTGGTCAGGAACATCTATTATGAAGATTCCCTCTTTATTTTGAAGACAAAACAAATGGAACAAGAAAGCTTCTACATATAAAAACATATGGCTACAAAGACCTATTACAGACTCTTCATAGTTACATACACAGAAGCAAAAGAGCTAAAATTGCCGTACAAGATCTCAATAGCACAAGCGATGCGGTAACAGAGCCAATCACTTCCTGGTCAAAAGGAAGCCACCGTCCGAAGCTGCTACTGGCCCGAGCTAGGGATGAAGTGTAGGAACGAAATCGTAAAGCAGAATACTCTAGAGGGGGGTGAATAGAGTAGGCAGCGGAATATTGCTAATTAAAAACTTGTTAGCAGTTAGATCACAGATATAATAATAATCACAAAAGTAAATGATAGAAATTAAAAGTGATCAGAAGGCAAACGCAAACACCGAGATTTATACTGGTTTCCTTCTTGTGAGGACTAGTCCAGTCGGAAGAACTCTAGCTTCCAGTTGAATCCAATATTGGAAAATCCTGCAAGTTTTCATACGAAGTCCTTGCAACTTCTACAGACGCGAGCTTTGATACGAAGAACTCGACCAACTTCAATTTTGAAGAGTTGAATCTTCTATCAAGCCTCTGATTATAATCGCTCTAAAACTTCTAAACCGTACAGCGCTGGCAAATCGACTAGAGGATTGTAACTGGCTTGGGATTTGAAAATGAAAGCTTTTTAGAACTCTTTGGAAGAATATAAGCTCAGGAAGAGAAGAGATTGAAAGTGAATTGGTGATTTGAAATGATCGAAATACTTTTCTATTTATAGTTTTTCCAAAGACAGAACTCTGACAGAATTCGAGCAGAATTCGGACAGAACTCTTTCTAACAAACCGCAACTGAAGGATGACCAAGTTCAAAAGCCCAACATTCACTAACGTTCCAAATGGCCGTACTCGGGCAGAGTTCTCCTTGGGTTTTGCCATTTAATTTTTGGAGAAAATAAATTTTTGGCTTTTTGAAAAAAATCCTTCAGAAGCTTCTTATAAAAAGAATGTTTTTCAAAAACGTAGGTCATTTGTAAAGGAATAGGATGGTTTTGAAAAACGTTTTCGGATAGCCTATTTGCTAGTACGATTCGGTGTACAATGTATTCCTAGACACAATAAATAAAAATTACAATACTTAACAGGAAGTACATTCTGAATGACAAACGGCTTCAGTCTTGAACATTGTTGATATCCATTGTTGAGCAGTGTCCAAAATGTCGTAGGTAAACATCTGAGTTGACTTGCATCTATATCGAGACAGAGTTTGATCAATTATTAAAATCATGTTTGACCATGACCAATGGGCCAACAATCTCCCCCATTTTGATAATTGACAAACCTTGCCGATATAACATCTAAGCTTGGAATCAATTCAAAATAGTAATAAAAAAAAATTGTTCATAACCTGTATTCACAAAAATGTTAGATCCTTATTTCTCCCCCGTTGTCACTTAGCAAAATAATTACAAAAGAGAAAGCTCCCCCGCAATAAATGCATAAGTAACAAACAGTGAAGAAACACAATAAAAAATATAGAAATAATCATTACAGGCATGGTATAAACAGTAAAAAAACAAATAGTCTAGAGAACACAACACAGGCATGTATTTGTCACAGGCAGTATTTAATAAAGTTCTAGAATAAAAACTGAAACAAATAAAGTGCTGAATAATAGACTAAGATGACAAAACTGAGGCATAACCAAAAACCATGTCTATGAATAGTCACATAATAGAAAAAGTGCTGATAATAACTAAAAAGTTTAGATAAAATCTTGGAATGTCGGAGCATTTCCAAGTAAACATAAGAAAAAAGTAACAGTCTCAATATCTAATATCTCAAAAATGATCATCATCATCAACGTCATCAGCTGCAGCTCCAGCATGTCCAGAAGGACCAGCTCTAGAAGTACCAGCGCCAGAAGTGTAAGAAGTAGCACCAGTGGTACGATACCAATCATATACGTTTCCTGGTTGGAACAGAGAGTGGACCGCCTCGTCATCAATGCGGTAGCTAGAAACAGAAGGGTCTCGAGGTAGAGAGATAGCAGAATGACCCGTCTGTGCAAACCTTAGATCGGCGAAGGAGTGGGCAATCGCCTGGAATCGAGTCATATTACGGAACTCGTGTTCCCTAGAGGTCTTAACATAAAAAGACTGCAGATCTGATAAGTGCTGATGTATACCCTCAAATGTCATAGGTTAAGAATGAGGAGGAACAGGTGCTGTGGGAGCTGTGAGAGTAGGTACTGGAGGAGTAGGTGCAGTAGATGGAGGAACAGATGTAATGCTACGACAAGATAGTTTGAGAAACTTGGGCTCGGGGTCGAAAGCACAAGTAGATAGATCAATATCAAATCTCTGAAAGATGCAAGGAATAAGCATCGCATAAGATAGGTTGCGGTCTCTTCCGCAACATCTACCCATTAGCTGAATGATAGTCTTAGGGACAGAAAAAGGAATCCCCTTAAGAATATGATAAAGAGCAGAAAGCTCAAGTGCAATGACATCATCTTTGGAAGTAGATTTTTGAAGTAAGGTAGAATAGATGATGCGATGTAACTCGTAGTTAAACAAGTTCAAGTTATTAGCCTTGAACTTTCCAAGATGAACGCGTGCGGGCTCACAAAGTTCATTCTTGAAACTAATGAGTGTCGTGCCATCGGGGAAATCAAAATCAGTGATGTCATCGAGTGGGACACCTTCGTTTGGGATACCAAGGATTTTCGCTAACGTTTTATCGTTGAATTCGATATCAATTCCTCCGACACGTGTCCTCGCTGTAAAAGTGTCTAACATGAAATTACAATAGAATAATCTAATAGCATTAGTGGCAATTGGGAATTGTAAGGTGACAAAATGTTGTAACCCTAATACCTCAAAGTAAGGGCGGTGATCTGGAAAGACAGTCCACTTAATCGGCGACCCGGTACAAATAGTATGCATGATAAAATCGACGTACCACAATAAAGCTTGATCGAAAGTTTTAAAGTAAAACTCATCCGACGCACCATCGTCCGATTGGACCGAAGAAAAGAGGTAATCCGTATGTGGATCTGAAGAAGATGCTTCTTCACTGGCATTGGTCTTCTTCCTCTTAAAGGGATTAAACTTAGGCATTCTTTCCCAAAATATTCTAGAAATCCTAAGTATTAAAAAATGGAGGAAAGAAGGGATTATACCTCCCAAGAATTGGATATGTTGTAGAGGATGATGATCTCCGTACGAATCCAAAGTTTTGACGAGAAACTCCACACGGATTGGAAAAACAATGATGGAGAAGAAGCTAGGGTTTCGGAGGCGCGCAGCTGTTGTTATGATGATGTGGGGAAGAATGAAGAAGAAGGAAGCCTCGGGTTCGTGCTGGTATATATATATATCCAGTCGAACTCTGGCCGAATTCGGACCAAACTCGGGCCAAATTTGCCGAGGGTTGCCTGGCTATATATATATCAAAAAATAATTCAAATGAGGCCACATTCTTTTTCATTAATTAGTTTCAAATGCTTAATTCAAAGTTTAGTAATTTTAAATCTCAAAGTAATATAATTAATATTATTTTACAAATTAATATTCTTTACTCACCGTCTATTTTAGATTAGCTGTATGAGTACTGTCCCAGCTAACGGAGGTTCACCGGGGAACTCTTAAATACCGCTTCGCTTCGACTGTAGTCATGGTGACAGACAGACTCTTTTTAGGCTTGTCTCAAAAATAGTTTATGAGTATCGAATAAATAATTAATAAAACAAAATTAATTAATATTATTGATATCTAAAATTCCTAATTCTCGATGTAAATAATTGAAACGATCTTCCGCTAAAGGTTTTGTGAGTATGTCAGCTAATTGATTCTGTGTGTCTATGTATACAAGGTCTATATCTCTATTTTTTTGATGATCTCTAAGAAAATGATGTCGAATCTCGATATATTTAGTACGAGAATGACATAATGGATTCTTAGTCAAATTAATAGAACTAGTATTGTCACAGAAAATGGGTATGCGTGTAAAAAGCAATCCATAGTCTTCTAAAGTTTGTTTCATCCATAAAATTTGTGCACAACAACGTCCTGCGGCGATATACTCAGCCTCGGTTGTTGATAATGAAACAGAATTTTGCTTTTTACTAAACCAAGAGACTAGAGCTTTTCCAAGGAAATGACATGTGCCGCTAGTGCTTTTTCTATCTACTTTGCATCCTGCAAAATCAGCATCGGAATAACCGGTTAGGTCAAATGACGTGGTTTTGGGATACCATAAGCCGACAGAAGAAGTGCCTTTAAGGTATCGAAAGATACGCTTAACTGCGCACAAATGTGATTCCTTAGGATTAGCTTGAAAATGTGCACATAAGCAAACACTAAACATAATGTCTGGTCGACTAGCAGTTAAATATAGCAAGCTACCGATCATACCTCGATACTTACGTATGTCGACAGGTTTGCCTTGTTCATCAATATCAAGCTTGGTTGAAGTCGCCATTGGAGTGCTAAGTGATTTTGCTGCTTCCATATCGAACTTCTTTAATAGATCCTTTGTGTACTTTGCTTGATTTATGAACGTTCTATTGTTGGTTTGTTTGATTTACAGTCCGAGAAAGAATTTCAGCTCTTCCATCATGCTCATCTCAAACTCATTCTGCATACACTTTAAAAATTCTTGACAAAGAGATTCATCAGTAGATCCAAAGATAATATCATCTACATAGACTTGAATCAAAAGAATATTATTATTCAAAGACTTTATAAACAAAGTAGTGTCAACCTTTCCCTTTGAAAAACTGTTATCAAGTAGAAAAGTGCTTAGACGATCATACCAAGCACGAGGGGCTTGTTTCAAACCGTATAAAGCTTTCTTCAACTTGAAAACATATTCAGGAAATTTGAAATCAATAAAACCAGGTGGTTGAGCTACATAAACCTCTTCTTTTATAAAACCATTTAAAAATGCGCTTTTGACATCCATTTGAAATAATTTAAAATTATAAAAACATGCAAATGCACATAACATGCGAATGGATTCTAATCTCCCAACTGGGACATAAGTCTCATCGTAGTCGATACCTTCTTCTTGATTGTATCCTTGAGCTACGAGTCGAGCCTTATTATGAGTCACTAAACCATTCTCGTTCAGTTTATTTCGGAACACCCATCGAGTGCCAATGACCGGATGATCAATAGGCTTGGAAACAAAGTTCCCAAACTTGACTTCGTTCGAATTGGTTTAATTCCTCTTGCATAGTATCCAACCAAAAATTATCACTACATGCTTCATCAATATTTTTGGGTTCAAACTGCGAGACAAAAGCAACACAAGAAGCTATATCTTTATTGGAGGAACAAGTACTTACACCCTTGGTAATCTCACAAATTACCAAGTCCTTTGGATGACTAGACAAGAATCTCATCTCTTTTGGTGTAGTCTCAAGATTGCTAGTTTCGGCTTCTTTGCTTGGAGGTTCATCTGATGCCTGATGTGATGGTTCTGTATCTTTGTGTGAAGGTTTTGCAGTAGCTGTACTTGGTACGATTATGTCTTCATTGTCATCATCGTCTAAGTGTTGATTTAGCTCATCAAACTTAACGTTGATAGATTCTTCAACGATCATGGTTCTTTTGTTGAAGACTCTATATCCTTTGCTCTTTGCTGCATAACCTAAAAATATACCTTGATCGGCCTTTTTATCAAATTTACTCAAATTATCTTTGGTATTCAGAATAAAACATTTACAACCAAAGATTTTGAAATAAGAAACATTTGATGTTCTATCAAACCATAATTCATAGGGAGTCTTCTTCAATATAGGTCGAATTAGAACCCTATTGAGAATGTAGCATGCTGTATTTATAGCTTCCGCCCATTAATATCTAGGTAGACTAAACTGTTTTAACATAACTCTAGCCATTTCAGATAGAGTTCTGTTCTTACGTTCCACAACTCTATTTTGTTGTGGAGTCCTAGGGCAAAAAAATTCATGCAGATAACAGTGTGTCACAAAATTGTTTAAATTCTGCTTTCTTAAATTTGCCGCCATGATCACTACGAATACGAGTAATCATGAACCCTTTTTCATTCTGTACTTTCTTACAAAAGGTGACGAATTCTGATAATGCATCGTTCTTGCATACAAGAAAATAAACCCATGTATATCTAGAGAAGTCATCTATAATGACAAATGCATATAACTTACCACCTAGACTAGCAATTCTGCTGGATCCAAATAAGTCCATATGCAACAATTATAAAGGTCTAGTGGTACTTACAACATTTTTGGATTTGAATGCAGATTCGGTAGCTTTGTTCTTTTCACATTCACTACATACCCTATCCTTCTTGAAAGAAATATCTGGTAAGCCGCGTACCAACTTCTTCGTAGATAATCTTGAAATTGTATCCATGTTTGCATGACCGAGTCTCATATGCCATAGTTGACTCTCAATACTTTTGGCCATCAAACATCTACCTGCTGTGTTAGCATCTTCTAACAAATAGAATACATATATATTATCTTCCCTAATACCTTCAAAAATAGTACTACCAGTTGAACTATCAATAATAGTACATTTATCTTTTATGAAGTTAATGCCATAACCGTGATCAGCTAAATGGCTTATGCTGAGCAGATTATGTTTTAACCCGGTAACAAGACAAACATCTTTAATCACTGGATAGGGAGCCTTACCAATGTCACCGATACCGATTATGTACCCTCTCAAATTATTACCGAATGAGACGTATCCTTCTTTATTCCTCTTCGACAGTGTTGTAAATAATGAAGCGTCACCGGTCATGTGCCGTGAGCAACCGCTGTCGAGGATCCATTTGCTCCTAGCATGTGAAGGGTGTCCCACCTACAAAACAATTTACAGATGAAACTTTTGGTACCCATTTCTTGTAGGGTCCTGACTGGTTAGTTTTCGGTATCCATGCATAAATATTTAAATCTACTAACTTTCTGATTCTACATACAGAAGATATATGACCAATGTGGCTACAATAATGATATTTAGCATGTTGAGTGTTGAAAGTAGTGTGAAGTGCATGATTGGTAGGTTTTGGTTTTCTAGTATAAAAGAATGCATGCTTATTAGTCTTCTTAGGCATAGTCTTGGTATGGTTTGGTCTGACAGTGTTGGGCGTGTTCCGATTATTCGATAATTGACACGTGTTAGAATAGGAAGCAGCAACTTCAGGCTATTCTCTTAAACTAATTTTCAACTTTTTAGAAGTGTCATATAATCTAGTATAGTCAGATGTGAGTGATTCTAATCTGACCTGTGCACACTGGAGACTCTTTCTCTCCTTAGATAGGTCTTCCTTTAACTGGATAATAGTTTGGTCTTTTTCTTTGGATAGCTTAACAGTCTCGTGTAACAACAATTTAATAGAAGAAAGCTCACCAGACTCATTTGAAGAGTCATTATCTCTAACCTGATCTAGTAGGTCGGTAAGTCTTCCTATTTCACCTTTGTACTCTTTGAGTACCTTCTTAGAGGTTTCATATTTACTATACAGTTTCTTGTAATCATCTAACAGTTCACTGAAAGCCTCTCCTAGTTGCTCAAAGGTGAAATCATCATAAGGGTCAAATAGAGGATTAGTGATTACCTGATCGCAAGCCATCAAGCACACATTTGCAACGTCATCTGATTGTTCATCTTCTGAGTCGCTGGCTTCACTTTCATGCCATATGCTTGTATTGGCATACTTTCTTGATGTCGATTTCTTCAGGTAGCCTTTGTCATATTTGCTATTTTTCTTTGATGATGATGCTGAGGGACAATCTTTCTTAATGTGTCCTTTCTTCTTGCATCCGTAGCAAATAGTATCTTTCTCGTTGTTGTTGTCGTTGCTGTCTTTTGTTCTCCTGTTAAATCTCATGAACTTCTTGAACTTTCTTACCAGAAGAGCTTGATCTTAAGAGTCGGAGTCGCTGTCATCAAAATCATCTTCGATGGTTTTCTATGTTGAGCCTTGAGAGCGATCGTCTTCTCTGAATTATCCTTTGGTGTAGCATCTTCAAAGTCTTGAAGTTCTAACTCGTGAGTGAGTAGCTTATCCATGAGTGTTTCTAGAGACATTGTTGAGAGGTCGTTCCTTTCAATGATTGCTGTAGCCTTTGTAATCCAGTTCTTTGTAAGGGTTCGTAGAAGTTTACGAATCTTTTCATTGTTACTGTAATCCTTGCCTAGTGAGGACAGAGGATTTACAATATCCAAGAATCTTGTAAATATCTAAGTGACTGATTCACTTGGCTTCATTTTGAATGCCTCAAACTCCTGAGTAAGTCTGCTGATCGTTGACTCCTTGACTTGTGTTGTTCCTTCGTAGGTTACTTCGAGAAGTTTCCACACTTCGTTTGATGTTATGCAAGTAGACACCCTGTTGAATTCATTCTGTCTAAAGCACAAAATAAAGCGTTAATAGCACGTGCGTCAAGACTGGCCTTTTTCTTTTCTTCCTCTGTATATTTGTCATGGGCTTTTTCAGCTAAAACTCCATCAACATTTATACGAGATGGCTTTTTATAGCCATCAATAACAACAGACCATAAGTCAAAATCAAGAGATTTCAGAAAGAAACTCATACGTGTTTTCCAATAAGTGTAGTTTGTGTCGTAAAACAGTAGAGGTCTGTTTGTGGCTTGGCCTTCACTTGTGAATTTCACAGTTGCCATGTGTAATACTGTGATCTATATAAAAATTGAATATAACTGCATTTTTACCTTGTTTTACCTGTATAATTCGCTCTGATACCAATTGTAGGAACGAAATCGTAAAGCAGAATACTCTAGAGAAGGGGTGAATAGAGTAGGCAGCGGAATATTGCTAATTAAAAACTTGTTAGCAGTTAGATCACAGATATAATAATAATCACAAAAGTAAATGACAGAAATTAAAAGTGATCAGAAGGCAAACGCAAACACCGAGATTTATATTGGTTTCCCTCTTGTGAGGACTAGTCCAGTCGGAAGAACTCTAGCTTCCAGTTGAATCCACTATTGGAAAATCCCGCAAGTTTTCATACGAAGTCCTTGCAACTTCTACAGACGCGAGCTTTGATACGAAGAACTCGACCAACTTCAATTTTAAAGAGTTTAATCTTCTATCAAGCCTCTGATTACAATCGCTCTGAAACTTCTAAACCGTACCGCGCTGGCAAATCGACTAGAGGATTGTAACTGGCTTGGGATTTGAAAATAAAAGCTTTTTAGAACTCTTTGGAAGAATGTAAGCTCAGGAAGAGAATAGATTGAAAGTGAATTGGTGATTTGAAATGATCGAAATAATTCTCTATTTATAGTTTTTCCAAAGACCGAACTCTGACAGAATTCGGGCATAATTCGGATAGAACTCTTTGTAACAAACCGCAACTGAAGGATGACCAAGTTCAAAAACCCAACGTTCACTAACGTTCCAAATGGCCGAACTCTGGCAGAACTCTGACCGAGTTCTCCTTGGGTTCTGCCAGTTCATTTTTGGAGAAAATAAATTTTTGGCTTTTTGAAAAAATCCTTCAGAAGCTTTTTATAAAAAGAATATTTTTCAAAAACGTAGGTCATTTGTAAAGGAATAGGATGGTTTTAAAAAATGTTTTCGGATAGCCTATTTGCCAGTACGATTCGGTGTCTAATGTATTCCTAGACTCAACAAAATAAAAAATTACATTACTTAACAGAAAGTACATTCTGAATGGCAAACGGCTTCAGTCTTGAACATTGTTGATATCCATTGTTGAGCAGTGTCCAAAACGTCGTAGGTAAACATCTGAGTTGACTTGCATTTATATCGAGATAGAGTTTGATCAATTATTAAAATCAGGTTTGACCATGACCAATGCGACAATATGAAGACCAGCGCACAGGACTCCCCAATCTCCCCAGCTGGTCGGAGAGAGCAACCACAGCAGCAGACCTTGCCATTCCTCGGTTGGCATGGTAACCAATACAAATTCAGAAAGCAAGGGTTCGGGACACCATTGACACCCACGACATCCAGGATTGAGGAAGTCTCGAGATCCTATAGTAGTTCTACTACAACTTCTTTGGATGAAAAGATTTGCCACCGACGGTCGCCTCAAGCAAACTCCATGGTCGTTAGGAGCCGAGCATCGAACAAGCAAGGCCATTGTTGAAGCAGCTGAGTCTTCTCTTGAAGGGGACAGTCCTTTATATAGGATGTTTGTGTGGTCCAAGCACGAGCTAGACATCGGTCAGGTGGAGGCTTATAAGTTAAGCTAATGCTCCACTCCATGTCAGATGACAGTATTGCGAGTGACCAAAGGAACGTGAATCTGAACCTCCTCTGTTAAAGAGATTTGCGCTCTCCGTAAAGACGCAAGAGGCTCCAATATCAAGAAGCCATCAGGAGCCCATGCTCTAAAACGATGACTCAAGATAATTAATATAAAAAGCTATACGTGACACCAGCCATCACCCAGCTCGTACAGTCCTGACACGCGTTCATGCTTCTGTTCAAAGTATCCCGGACTTGACTCAAGATTTGGACACTTTGAAGGGGGTCTAGTAGAAGCATGAAAAATTTCAACTGAAGACATTCCTTTGCCAAAGCGTAGAAAATGTAAAAGACTGAGGCTCAGTACTAAAAAGACAAAACAGAAGATATGGAGAGAAGTCCCTTTATTGTTATTACCAAAGTCTAGTACAGATACATCAGGACTATACATAATAGACTAATTCTGTTCTTCTACAAAGGATGTAGTACAGATTCGACAGAGCCAACAGGGATCTACAAGGGATATAGTCTTCGTCAAAGCATAGCCTTCCTTCATCTCGACACGCACACTGATGGATAAACCTCCATCGAAGTATGTTCTGACTTTCTTGTGGGAACGGCCTCTCAGAAGTATATCAGTTAAACACTTTAAAGAATCCAAAGCCTTCAATCCAGAGGCACAACCACCTGCCTGTGCCAACCCCAGAAGCAAGATGGTGGTAGGCTCCCTCCCCTTTTTTTTACTTCAGAAGCCAGTGTCTTCACTCCAGAGGCGCAGCTACCTGCCTGCACCAATCTTAGACGTACAAGGGTGTCATACCATTCTGTTCGCAGCCAACGCCTTAACTGTTCAGAGGCACAGCTACTTGCCTGCGTCCGTATGAGGCACAGGATGGTGATATGCTCATACCATCTCCATTTTTATGGTGCAGTCGTATGTTCTGGATCACAAGCTTAAGTCACTTCTCTATGAGGGACTTGGAAACTCCTATCGCAACCAATACAAGTCATTCTATCACTCCAAAAGCACAGTAACCTCGCCAACCTGAAGCACAAGCCTACTTGTCACCTACAGCACAGTAACTCCGGTATCCTGAAACACATCTTCATAAGTTGCTTTGTATGCATAGAAGTCTCGTCGTTATTCAAAGTCAAGTCCACTCGTCGCCTAAAAGCACAGAGGTTTCGTCGTCTCCAGAAACACAGTCTACTCGTCGCCCCAGAAGCACAACAGTATTCAGTCCTCACTAGAGGTACAGAAAGCATGGGTCCACCCCAATTGGTTTGTTTAAACTGCCTCTTGCAGAGAAGATTGGGATTAAATCATAATTGATATCATATCAGATTGATTTAAATCTTAGACGAGGATCAATTAGACCAAATCTAGGATGAAATACCATTATTTACTCGGTTGTATCCGAGCAAGCAAATCGGCACGTACCATGTGTTACCTCCTTCAGTTATGTTTATAACCACAGAGATCTCATTTGTGGGGAATCTCGATGTCCACCACATATCAGCATCGCAGAAGACCATATCGTGCAATGACGGCAGATTCTTTCATATCTCAGGAACCCTAATGTACATCGCATATGTGCTCAGTTCTCTATAAATAGAAGGAGTTTTTCTTCCACCAATCGGAAGATAAAGAGAAAATTAATGATCGACAATCTTCAAAGGATCAGCAATCTCTATCTACGAAGAATCGACCACCCTCATCCACGGATCAACCAAAGAACCAACCAACGAACCAACTTCAAGGGATCTTCTCCTCCAGACAACCTCTTGATCGGTGACCCCAGAGTCCTATTAAAGGTGCCAGAGAGCCATAGTAAGGTTAATTCGTCGTTAGATCGTCAACGGAGTAAAGGAGCCACTACAGCGCTTGATCTCTACCGTCCCACTTTCCTAAAAATCTTTTCTTCCTGTAATTAGAATATCCTGTTTAGGACTTCCTTCTTTGTACACAGATACCTTATACGTTCAATAAAGCAAAAAGTTCGTTCAACCTTTTGTTATGTCGAACAATCTTCCCACGAACCACCAAAGTCTAGTGTACAGGATTGTAACATATCTTTAAGAGTTTGAATCGTACGCTCTGACTGACCATCTGTCTGCGGATGATAAGCGAAACTAAACTTAAGACGACTTTTCAAAATCTCTTGAAGACTTTGCCAAAAGTGCAACGTAAACCTTGAATCTATGTCAGATATGATATTGACTGGTACTCCATGCAATATAACTATCTGTCTGAGGTACAACTCTGCTAGCTGATCCATTGACTGACCAATTCTGAAAGGGAGAAAATAAGCTACCTTGGTGAGTCGGTCAACTATAACCCATATAACATCATTTCTAGCTGGGGATTTAGGTAATCCAGTTATAAAATCTATGGTAATGTTCTCTCATTTCCATTCTTGGATCGATAAAGATGAAAAAGTCCAGCAGGCCTCTGATGTTCAGCTTTGACCTGTTGGCAAACTAAACAACGAGAAACAAACCGAGCTATCTCCCTCTTCATGCCATTCCACCAGAAATACTGACAGATATCACGATACATCTTCTTGCTACCAGAATAAATTAAATACTGGGAACTGTGAGCTTCTGCTATGATCTTTTGCCTGATGTCAGCACTTGGTAAACAAAGATGCCTTTTATGTCGAAAGTGTGCTATCTTCGTGAATGTATAACTCTGTTATCTGTCTCACTTTACATTCTCCCCTAAGCTGCTAAAGCTTAGAATCTGATGACTGTGCTATTTTAATCCTCTCAACTATACTGGATTGAACTTGTATACTGGCTATCAAGGCAACATTGGTAGAAAGAACTATCTTTATTTTCATCTTCTGAAGATCTACTAATAACTTTGGCCGTGCTGTTAGAAAATAGGCTCCTACTCTTCTACTCAACGTATCTGTAACTATATTGGCCTTACCAGGATGATACTGCAGGTTGATGTCGTAGTCCCCTAGTAACTCTAGCTATCTTCTCTTATGCATGTTGAGATCCTTCTGGGTAAACACATACTTAAGACTCTTATGGTCGGTAAAAATCTCTACCCGATCTCCATACAAATAATGCCTCCAAAGCTTAAATGCAAAAACCACCACTGCTAACTCCAAGTCATGGGTTGGGTAATTCCTCTCATGATCACAAATCTGATGTGATGCACAAGCTACTACCTTGCCATACTGCATTAAGACGGAACCTAATCCTCTGCCTAAAGCATCACAATAAAACTAAAAATTCTTCAGTCCCATATAGAAGCGTGAGAATGGGTGTCATCATCAATCTTTGCTTTAAATTCTCAAATGAACTCTGATACTCTGTTGTCCAAGTAAACTGTATATTTTTTTGGGTCAACAGTATCAATGGCGCTGAAATCTGAACAAAGTCTGATATAAATCGTCGGTAATAGCCCACCAATCCTAGAAAACTGTGAACCTCTGTGATGGTATAAGGTACTGGCCATGTCTCTATAGCTACTATCTTGTAGGGATCCACTTCCACTCCACCTTTGGTGATGAGGTGACCTAAGTACGAAAAGCGATCAAGCCAAAATTTGTACTTGCTGAACTTTGCGTACAATTGGTGCTCTCTGAGAATCTAAAAAACTATTCGAAGATGCTGCTCATACTCCGCTTCACTCGTGCTATAGACCAAGACACCATCTATAAACACTATCACAAACGGATCCAAATAAGGCATGAATATGCGATTCTTGAGATCGATGAATACTTCTGGCGCATTGGTGATCCCGAATGGCATAACGAGAAACTTTCAATGCCCATATCTAGATCTGAATGCCATCTTCGGGATGTCTTTCTCTCTGACTCTTATTTGATGGTACCCAGATCGCAAGTTAATCTTCGAGAATACTGCTGTTCTACTGAGTTGATCAAATAAGTCCTCTATCCTTGGTAGGAATATCTATTTTTGATTGTTACAGAATTCAAAGTACGATAATCAACACACAATATTGACGTACTATCCTTCTTTTTTTACAAGAAGCATCGGGGCTCCCCAAGGTGATCCACTAGCACTGAATGAATCCCTTGGTTCTGAGTTCGTTAATCATCTTCTATAGGATCTTCAATTCTGATGGTGCCATTCTGTAGACTCTCTCTGATACTAGTGTCGTCTCTGGAATCAAATCGATGGTGAACTCTATCTTTCTCTCTGGCAGCAAGCCTAGAAGCTCTTTGGGAAATACGTCGAGAAATTTTTCAACTACTCGGGGAAACTAAATTGCTTCTGCTACTGTCATCCGTAAGACTAGTGGAGAGGGTTCTACTTCGTTTCTGGAAAACGAAAACTCTTTTTCGTCGAGAATACCAAAAATAATTCTGCCAGCATGGCAGTCTATTCTTGCATACTGATCCTTCAACCAATCTATTCCTAAGACCGTATCATAGTCGACCATCGAAAATTTTATCAATTTAGCAGGAAACTCTCTACCATTAACTACGATTCGACACGAGGAAAAGACTCTATCTACTCCCACAAGACTGTTACCAGTAAGTATATTGAGCATTACTGATAATGACTCGGGCTCCAGTCCTATACGTGTTATAAATCGTGCAAATATAAATAAATACGATGCACCTAAATCAAATAATACTGATGCTAGAAAAGAGTTGACGAGAATGGTACCTGCCACCACCTCACCTGATGCCAATTCTTCTGCCATGGTCAAAGCCATAGCATGACCCTGTCCTCTTGGTGCTAGTCTCCTCTGCTGCTTACCTCTCTACATGTTCTGAATCTGATCTTGGGTCTGAACATACTGTTGTGGCCTCTGCTGCTGGAAGGTCTGTGTCACCTTCGATTTTTGTTATACGTATTTTAGTATACGTGTACATATCTCGAGTCCGTATTTTGACTTATCCTGGCTGGCTAGTCTTGGGTTTCTTGTATTGGCATGAGTTAGTTGGCATTTCATGGCTCGTGTGGTTTATTCTGGATGGGCATGCATCGGGTTCGGTTGGGTTCGGTTGGGTTCGGTCTGGTTGGGTTTGGTTTGGGTTAGTATGCAAACCCCTACCTACCACCATCCACCATTTATTAACCCAACAACCCTTCTCTCTCCTCCTTCATTCCTCATAACTCTCTTTTTCTTCTCCATTACTCCACCGAACCTGCAATATACAAGTGCAACTTGCTTCACGGAGGAACTCAATTTTTGTTGTTCTATTGTCTTCCTCACGAGATTCTAATACTTTAGTACTTAGCATTTTAATTTTCGTGGTTCATTTCATATAGATCTAAGTTTTAGTATTTTTTATCTTCATGGTTTTGATCTACTGAACTTAGTTGTTTTCGGAATGGAGAGTTCCATGTGGTGGAAATTTCGATTTTACGCAAGTTTGGCTTTTGTATGGCTGGATTTCACCAAGTCTTGGCCGAGATGGGGTTCCTTGAGTTTTTGAGTCTCCATAGCTGCAAATCTCGACCTTGGGGAGAAGACGAGCCCTTTATGCACACATTCATGCGTGCTCGCGTGGTGACTTCCTTTACGCCCACATTTTATGTGCCAGCGTAGCATCTCCTCCTTTACGCACACGTTTTCACGTGCCCGCGTAGTGTTCCCTTTTTACGCTCATGCCTTGCGTGTCCGCGTAATCCGTTCTACGCCGAGCTCATTCGAGCTCTACGCAGGGGACCCCCGCTCGCGTAGAGTCTTGCATGCGTAGAGTCTCGCGTAGAGTCTCGCGTGCGTAGAGTCTCGCGTAGAGTCTCGCGTGCGTAGAGTCTTGCGTAGAGTCTCGCGTGCTTAGAGTTCCGCCCAAGTGCTCGTATGCGTAGATTTTCCTTCGCGTAGAGCACCTGACCGCGTAGGGTGCTTGCTCGCGTAGAGGGGACCTTCCTTGGTCTTGCTCGCTTAAAGCCATTTTTACGCTCAGGGCCCCTAGTCTAGCGTAGTTTCTCTTGCGTAGAGGTTTTGAGACCCTATGTGTACCCGTGTGCCCTTCTGTGCTTGTACCCTCATGTCAAGAACTTGATAACCTTGACTTGATTGACACGATTAGACTGATGATTGTACATGGCATGGTATGACAAGTAACTGACATGACATGGCATGACATGACAAGATATGACTAATAAGCATGATGGAAACTATTGAATGCTGTTGCGACTACTATCATGACATGACAAGAAGGAATGGCCTGGACACCGTGGACGATTGTGTTTGTACCAATGAACCAGTACTGTCTCGCATCATGTCTAGAGCAGGGACCCCTGAGTACCACGGTCAGGGGTGCCTACTTAAATTGACTAAGGCTAATAACTAGAATAATCCAGTAGTCATGAAGAGATTTCCCAGCTACAGGCAATCCCGTTATCTGGGCGCCCTACCATAGGATCTATAGCCAGCCGTCGAGTAGGACACATTTCCAGCACACTGTTATGTGTTGCACCCTTTAAGCTACTTAAGGGTACATACATTTCCTGGACGATGTACCCACATGAATTCAACCCCTAATTTGCGTCCGGATAGCTGGATGGTCTGCAGGGCTTGTGGCTGTGGAACAATCTTATTGCATCTTGCTAGTAACTAGGTCTGTGATAACCCTAGTTAGTTAAAGTATCAAGACGTACTCATTGCTTGGCCGTGACTGATTGAATGGAGTCTAACCCAGTCTAGTCTTGACCAGATCCTGTACAAGATTATTATATGACCTGATTGCTTATGCTTTTACCTTATTGATAAATGGTGGAAAACCATGTTCCGTTCAGACGAAGGGTTACAACCCCGGTCCTTGTTTGGTTTAAGGGTTGTAACTTGGTTATCTGAATAGTCCCATAGTTATCTTATCATATATCATCATAATTTTCTAGAGTTCTAGTCTTTATTATATATTTTTGTTTTGTGCTAATTGCTGGTTTTAGTTCTTAAGTGAAGCCTCATTTGTGGTACTTGCACTTTCTGGGATCTGACCCAGCTGGTTTTGTATGGCTAGATACCGGAGCAGCTCCAGAGGATCTCCCTACTTTCCAGCTAGATGGTGACCACCAGACGTAACTCTGGCAATGAGTGGGTTTTATTTTGGCTCTCCCACTCTATTGTAAAATTGTTCTTTTGAGGCGTTTAGCCGCCGAACAAGTGTTAGCTCGTTTGCATCATTACGTACTTTCTGCCTACGGGCTTTAACATGATTGACAAATCCTAGGGTTGATCATGTATGACTGAAACTCTTGCTAGTCTTCACATTTTGTATGACTAGCTTCATGATCATCCAAATATGTAATGTATGGAACGCCTTACTATTGTATATTTGGTGCTCTAACATCTTGTTATATTTACTTACTTGTTTGAGATTGAGACAATAGGCTTGTTCATGACCATAAGAGACTGATGGCTTGTAGTAAACCCTCATGTATCTATACAGCTGTGACCGTATAGCGAGGTAGATTCTGCCTCAACATATGTAGATGGCTGTGTCTGTCCCCTGCTCTTCAGTATTTTGGTTCTGGGGCGTGACAGTCTGGGCCTAAGGCGGCAATGGCCTCGGGGGATGGTACTGCTGCTGCACTCGGGCTGGTCCCCTAACCGATGGACTAGTTAGGGTTGACGAGTATGAACTGGCTCTATATGGGCAGTACCCTATCATATGGTCCAGTGCCCTATAAGCCAAGCATAACTCTTGTACACTACAACACTTTGGAACTATATGTCCAGGCTTCCCACAATGAGAGCAGCCCATTACGAAAGATTGCTTCTGTTTTTGCTGATGAGGATATGTCGGAGTCGAGTGCTAACTCGATAAAACTGTGGTCGCACTCCTAGGAGCTCTAATGGTCAAAGCCCTAGCTGCTGGGGCTGGTGTTGATGACTGAGATAACTGTCCATGAGGCTGCTTCCGTCCTCCAGTTCGATCTACTATCCTCTGGGAGGTATATTCATGCCGACTTATTGCTTGTAAAACTGAATCAAATGTCTGGTGCTCAAACTGCTCCACCGCTAGAATAATCTCTAGGTGGAGTCCCTACTGAAATTGCTGTACTTAGTCCAATTCGGCTGCCACTATGGTGGGAACAAATCGACTATGCCTAGAAAACACAACCATATATCTATCGACCGTCCTTTCCATCTGCTTGAGATTGCGAAACCTTGTCTGCAAATTATAGCTAGCCACTGCATCAAAATACTTCGTCTGAATCTTGTCACTGAATACCGCCCACAAAATAGGCGTCACCAAACGAACTGCTAGCATCGTCCACCAGTTGCGGGCTCAACAACTGTAGACGCACAACAGCCACCTTTTCTTCCTCTGGAATCCTAGCTGCCTCCGGAATAACCAATATATCTTGAAGCCAAGCATCAGCAACAATAGCATCTTTACTGCCGTCAAAGAAAGGAGGGTTCAGGCGCTTGAAGCTATTAGCCGTATTATTCCCTTGATAACCAACTCTGCCCATAGCATCTTGTACTGTCTGCTACAGGGCATCGCCCCGACGATCTTGTGACACAACAAGTCCTGGATGAGTCCTATCAGGGTTCTATTATCAGGCTACGTAAGCTGGACTGGCTGAACAGGTGGCTCTGGATCCCCGGAAGGCATGACTCGGGATGGTGCCCCTGAATGCTGGGCTTGGGCCCCAGGTTACGGATGGTTCATTTGTTGTTGCTGGTTTGCTGGAGGTGCTCCACCCAGATGATCAGTAGGACCAGGAACAATACCACTGAAGAAATGACATAGGAAACAATAAGGAAGGACCAAGATAGATTCAAGGATAAAGCACCTTATCAGGTCAAGATTCAGGAAGATTAGAAAGCATGAGTAGAGATCAAGGACAAATGCTGATTGGGACATCTATTTAGTAAAACCCTCACACAGCTTGATTTACAAGACCTACATGGGCCACCATTTAAACCATGTCACTCCCCAGAACCAGAATAACAGAGAGCGGGGGACAGACACAGCCAGCTCCGTACATTGAAGTGCAACCCACCTCACAATACGGTTACGGCTGTCTAGATGCATAAGGGTTTATCTACAAGCCATCAGTCCCTTACGGTCAATAACAAGCCTAGTGTCCCAATCTCAAGCAAGCAAATAATTGTTACAAGATGTTAGATCATTAGACATACAAAGTAAGGCATTGTAACGCCCCAGAACCAGAACACTGGAGAGCGGGGGCATACATAGCCAGCTACGTATAATAAAATACAACCCATCTCGCTATACGGTCACGGCTATCTAGATACATAAGGGTTTAACTAAAAGCCATCAGTCTCCTATGGTCATGAACAAGCTTATTGTCTCAATCTCAATCAAACAATAACAGTTACAAGATGTCAGAGCACCAAATATATAAAAGCAAGGCGTCCCATACATTACACATTTGGATGATCATGATGCTAGTCCTACAAATTGTCAAGACTAGCAAGAGTTTCAGTCATACATGATCAACCCTAGGATTTGTCAATCATGTTACAGTCCGTAGACAGACAGTAATTAAAAGTGCAATCGAGCTAACACGTGCTCACCGGCTAAATGCCTCAAAAAAATATTTTTACATTAGAGTGAGAGAACAAAAGAAACACCCACTCGTTGCCAGGGTTATGCCTGGTGGTCACCATCTGACTGGAAGGGAGGTAGATCCTCTGGAGCTGCTCCTATATCTGGCCGTACAAAACTAGCTGGGTCAAACCCCAGAAAGAGCAAGTGCCCCAAAGGAGGCTTCACTTATGAACTAAAACCAGCATATAATAAATGAATATCAAAGACAATTACAAAAGAAACTGATAATATCAAGGACACAACAGTAAAATTGAGTATGTGTAAACTATTCAAGTAGCCAGGTCACAACCCTTAAACCAAACAAGGACCGGGGTTGCAACCCTTCACCTGAATAGAAATTCGTCTCACATACTGTTGGTAAAGTAAAAAATGATGAGCTTGACATAGGGTGAAATAAGACAATAAACGAAAAGAGGACACAGAACTGCTCCGGGAGCCAGGTTACAACCCTTAAACCAAACAAGGACCGGGGTTGTAACCCTTCGCCTGAACAGAACTTGTCCCCTGATTATTATTATTAAGGTAAGCATAAATAATTATGATGATATATGATAAGATAACCATAGGACTATTCAGATAGCCAAATTATAACCCTTAAACTAAACAAGGACCAGGATTGTAACTCTTCATCTGAACAGAACTTGGTTTCTCATCATTTGTCGATAAGTAATGCACAAGAAATTAGGTCATGTTTCAATCAAGGAATCAGGTCATGTTACAATCTTGTACAGGATCAGAATAAGACTAGGCGGGGCTAGACTCTCATCCAATCAATTACGGCCACACAAGGAGTAGGCTTGATACTTTAACTAAATAGGGTTATCACAGGCCTAGTTACTAGCAAAATACAACGAGATTATCCCAACAGCCACAAACCTTGCAGACCATCCAGGTTATCCAAACACAATTTGGGGATTGAATTCATGTGGGTACATCATCCAAGAACACAGGTACCCTTAAGTAGCTTGGTGGGTGCAACACATGACAGTGTGCTGGAATGTGCCCTACTCGACGGTAGGCTACAAATCCCATGATGGGGCACCCAGATAACAGGATTGCCTGTAGCTGGAAAATCTCTCCATTGCTACTGGATTTTTTAGTTATTAGCCTTAGTCAATTTCAGTAGGTATCCCTGACCATGGTATTCAGGGATCCTTATCCTAGACATGATGCAAGACAATGCTGGTTTATTTGCACAAACACAATCGTCCACAGTGTCCAGGCCAATCATTCTTGTCATGTCAGGCTAGCTGTCATAACAGCATATCGAGGTTTATCATGTCAGGTTTACTTGTCAATATGTGCGCCACGGTGGGCTACTATCATGTTCTTGGAACATATCAGAATTTACATGGTATAGACATTCACAGAGGGTCTGGAAATATGAACATAAATGTAGCATTCCAATATAATAATAATAATAATAATAATAATAATAAAATAGGACAAGAACAATGGAATGAGCCATGCGACTAAGGGAAACAAGCTCATGCGGCTGAGAGGGAACTGGCATTTGTGGCAGGGAAGGGCCTACGGTCATGCGGCAGAATAGAAACAGGGGCCCATGCGGCTGCGGGCTCATACGGTTGGAAAAGAAAGGGGCACATGCGGCTGGAAGAAAATGGTTCATGCGGCTCAGTGATGCGCACATATGCGGCTACAGGAAAGCAAGCTCATACGGCTAGGAGATACGAGTATATGCGGCTGCGGGACAACAAGCACATCCGGTGTAGGGAAAATGACTTCATGCGGCTGGGAAAAATGATAGCTATGCGACTAAGTCAAGCCATGCAGATAAGGGGTCTCATACGGGTCAGGGAGGATGGGTTTTATACGGCCAGGAGCCAAAAAATGCTATACGGCTGAAGCAGCCAAGAGCCATGCGGCAATGGAGATGTAGTGCCAGGCGACTAGGGAATTCAGGGGCTCATGCGGCAGAATAGGCCATGCGACAATGGAGACTTGCTGCATAAAAGTCATGCGGCTAAGGCTGCCATGCGGCTAATAGCTGTTCTTCTTCTCCGTTTGTCCGAGAAGAAGAACTATGGAAAGCCATGGCTTCAAAGCTCCATAAATTCTTCATCTAGGGTCAGAATTCGGACTTCCACATATCAAAATAGGGCAGAAAGAAATTCCCTACGACATGGTACCATCAAAACTTGGAATAACAATATAAAATAGATCAAAATCCAAGAAATTCAAAAATACAACAAGCTTAGATCTACAAGAATTGAACCATGAAAATTAAAATTGCTAAGTGCTAAAGTGTCTTAGGATCTCGTAAAGAAGAAAATAGAACAACAAAAACTGAGTTCCTCCATGAAGCAAGCTGCACTTACCTAGGCTCTCTCTCTTTGGTAGGTGGAGAGTAATGGTGGAGAAGAAGTAATGAAGAGAAAGAGAGAAAGAATGGGCGGCTAATAAAGGAAAAGAGGGTGGTAGGTGGGGGTTGGTTCACAAAAAAAACAAGTCAAGCCAAACCATGCAAACCGAACCGAACCAAGCCATGCACCTTACAATAAGACGTGCAATATACGTACAAGTATACCAAAATACGTAATATGAACTACGATCGTTACAACTCTACCCACCTTAAAAGAATTCCGTCCTTGAAATTTAATTAAGAGGCTAGAGTGGCAAGGACAAGCTATACTAATCACAGGCAAGGCTACAACAGGGCAATCAATCAAGCAATCATTCAAGCAAGGAATTGAGAGCATAAGGCATAAGAAGGACATTATACCTTACGAGTCAAACAGGTCGGGATATCGCGATCGGATATCATCCTCACGCTCCCATGTTGACTCACCAAAACAGTGATGACCCCAAGCAACACGGACTAACTTAATAGTCTTGTTCTTGAGTATCTTTTCTCTCCAGTCCAATATAGACACGGGCCTCTCCTCATACGAAAGTTTGGTACCAACAGCCAATTTCGAATGATCCAGGATGTGGCTCGAGTCCGGGATATACCGTCATAGTTGGGATACATGGAAGACATCATGCACCTCATGTAACGACGGCGGGAGAGCGAGACGATAGGATACATCTCCAACTCTCTCTAAAATGTCGAACGGTCCTATATACCTAGGACTAAGCTTTCCCCGTACGTTGAAACGAATGACGCCACGGTTAGGCAAAATCCTCAAGAATACATGGTTGCCGGTGGAAAACTCAAGAGGGCGCCGATGGGAATCGGTCCAATGACGCTGGCGATCTTTGGCAACTCGAAGATGATCTCTGACTCTTCTGACCACCTCAACCATTTGAGCAATCATTTTCGGACCGAGCATCTGCCTCTCTCCAATATTGTCCCATGCTAGCGGGGTTCTGCAATTCCTACCATACAGTACCTCGAACGGTGCCATCTGGATACTTGCCTAGAAACTGTTGTTGTACGAGAACTCCACCAAGTACAGGTAATCTTGCTATGAACCACCGAAGTCGGGTGTACAAGATCTCAACATATCTTCCAAGGTTCGTATGGTACGCTCTGACTGACCATCTGTCTGCGGATGTTAAGCTGAGCTGAACTGGTGGTGAGTTCCCAAACTTTCTTGTAGGCTGCGCCAAAAGTACAACGTAAATCATGAATCTCTGTCCGAGGTGATACTGACTGATACACCATGAAATCTAACGATCTACCTGAGGTAAATCTCTGCTAGCTGAGCCGTCGACTGACCAACTTTGAACGGAAAAAAGTGAGCCACTTTCGTGAGCCTGTCTATGATAACCCAAATAACATCTCTACCAGCCGGGGACCTAGGTAATCCAGTCACAAAATCCATGGTTATATGCTCTCACTTCCATTCTGGAATAGGTAAGGGCTGAAGAAGTCCAGCTGGCCTCTGATGTTCAGCTTTAACTTGTTGGCAAACCAAACATCGAGAGACAAACTGGGCTATCTCCCTCTTCATGCCATTCCACCAAAAATACTGACAAATATTACGGTACATCTTCGTACCGCTGGGATGAATGGAATACTGAGAACTGTGAGCCTCTGCCATGACCTCTTGTCTGATATCACCACTGGGTACACAAAGACGCTTCCCATGTTGAAATGTATCATCTTCATGAATGCATAACTCTGGTCTTCATCCTACCTCACACTCTGCTCGGAGCCGCTGAAGCTTGGAATCAATTGACTGCGCCATCCGGATCCTCTCGACTATAGTGGACTGAACTTGCATACTGGCCATCAATGCCACACTGGTAGGAAGGACAACTTCAATACCCATCTTCTGAAGATCTGCTAACAACTCAGGTTGTGCTGTTAGAAAATAAACTTTGGCTCTCCTGCTCAATACATCTGTAATGGCGTTGGCTTCCCAGGATGATACTGCAAGTTGACATCATAATCCACAAGTAGCTCTAGCCACCTCCTCTGACGCATGTTAAGATCCTTCTGGGTGAAAACATACTTCAGGCTCTTATGGTCGGTGAAAATCTCTACCCTGTTTCCATACAAGTAGTGCCTCCACAACTTAAGTGTAAACACTACTGCTGTCAGCTCCAAGTCATTGGTTGGGCAATTCCTCTCATGATCACGAAGTTGACGTGACGCATAAGCTATTACCTTTCCATGCTTCATCAGAACACATCCTAAACCTCTGTCTGAAGCACCACAATACACTGAAAATCCCCCGGTTCTATCTGGAAGCGTGAGAATGGGTGCCGTCATCAAACCTCGCTTCAACTTCTCAAAAGATTCCTGACATTCGGCTGTCCAAGCAAATTGCACATCCTTGCGGGTCAACTAGGTCAAGTGTGCTAAAATCCGAGTAAAGTCAGAGACAAATCGCCGGTAGTAGCCGGCCAATCCAAGAAAAATGCGAACTTGTACAACTGTGCTAGGTACTAGCCACGATCTTGTGGGGATCCACTTCCACTCCTCCTCTGGTGATGATATGACCCAAGTATGAAATACGATCAAACCAGAACTCGCATTTACTAAACTTGGCATACAACTGGTGCTCTCTGAGAATCCGGAGAATAACTCTGAGATGCTGCTTATGCTCTGCTTTACTCTTGCTGTAGACCAGGATGTCATCTATGAACACAATCACGAACTAATCCAAATAAGGCATAAAGATACGATTTATGAGGTCCATGAATACAGCCGGCACATTGGTTGCTCCAAAGGGCATAACAAGGAACTCACAATGCCCATACCTAGATCTGAAAGCTGTCTTTGGGATGTCCTTCTCTGTGACTCTGATCTGATGTTATCCTGAACGTAAGTCGATCTTCGAGAATACTGCTACCCCTTTGAGTTGATCAAACAAGTCATCTATTCTCGGGAGAGGGTATCTGTTCTTGATTGTCACTGAGTTCAAGGTATGATAATCTACACATAACCTGGACGTACCATCCTTTTTTTCATAAGAAGCATCAAGGCTGCCCAAGACGATCCACTAGCACGAATGAATCCTTTGGTCCAAATTTCTTCAATTATCTTGTATAATATCTTTAACTTTGACAACGCCATCCTGTAGACTCTCTTCGACAATGGAGCTGTCCCAGGGATCAAGTCGATAGTAAACTCGATCTCTCGCTCTGGCGGCATTCCTGGAAGCTCTTCTGGGAAAACATCTGGAAACTCTTCAACTGTCCAGGGTAACTGCACTGCTGCTACTGCCATCCGCAATACTGGAGAAAAAGGTTGAACTTCACCTCGGGAAAAGAAAAACTCTGGCTCACCTGAAATGCTAAAAACAACCCTGCCAATATGGCAGTCTATCCAAGCTTACTGGTCTCTCAACCAATCCATCCCTAAGACCACATCATAATCGGCCATCGAGAATTCTATCAACCTACCGGAAAACTCTCTATCGCTAACCATGATCCGATACGAGGAAAACACTCTATCTACTCCCACAAGTCCGTTACCAGTAAGTATATTGAGTCTTACTGATAATGACACAGGCTCCAGTCCTACCCGTGTCGTAGATCGTGTAGAAATAAATGAATGCGATACACCTGAGTCAAATAATACTGAAGCTGGAAAGGTGTTGACGAGAATAGTACCTGCCACCACCTCACCTGGTGCTAATCCTTCTACCATGGTCAAAGCCAGCACTTGACTATGTCCTCTGGGTGCGGGTCCCCTCTGCTGAAAACCTCTCTGTCTTCTCTGGATCAGGGCTTGGGCTTGGGCCTACTGTTACGGCCTCTGCTGCTAGAATGCCTGGGCCCTCGTCGACAATGGCCTCGAGAACGGGTACTACTGCTGCTGCTGCTGGACTCGTGCTGGTCCTCTCACCGAATGACTAGAAAAGGCTGATGAAGATGAACTCCCCCTATTCGGACAGTTCCCAACCCTGCGATCTGGGGCACCACAAACCAAGTACAAATCCTACGCTTTGCGGCACTCTGATACCACATGCCCTGGATTCCCGTAGTATAAACATCCCACTGTGGAAGAGTGCTTCTGCTGCTGAGGGTACGTCAGGGTTGAATGTTGAACCGACGTCACTGAGATCGCCCGCCTCGGAGCTCTAATAGTCAAAGCCCTAGCTTTCGGGACTGGTGCTGAAGACTGATTCATTTGGCCATAGGATCGCTTCCGACCTCCGGTCCTATCCACGATCCTCTGGGAGGTATACTCATGCTTCCTGGCTGCTCTCAATACTGCATCAAAAGTCTGATGCTCAAACAGCTCCACTGCCAACAAAATCTCTAGATGGATCCCCTGCTCGAACCGTTGGGCTCTGTCGAACTCGATTGCTACCAAGGTGGGAGCAAACCGACTAAGTCTTCAAAACTCGGCCGTATATCCATCGACCGTCCTGCCCATCTGCTTCTGATTGGTGAACCTCGTCTGTAGATCATACCAAGCTACAGCATCGAAATACTTGGTCTAGAATCTCTCGAAATACTGCCCAGGCAATAGGTACCACTAATCTAACGGTCTGTGCCGCCCACCAGCTGTGGAAAAGAACCAATAATTGTAGGTGTACCACGGCCACCTTCTCGTCTTCTGGAGTCCTGGCTGCTTCTAAAATCACCTCTCTGTCCTAAAGCCATGCATCTGCGGCGATAGCATCTTCGCTACCATCGAAGAAGGGAGGGTTCAAGCACTTGAAGCTGTTGGCCTCACTGTTACCTTGATGACCGCCTCTGGTTAGATCATCTGTCACTGCCTGTTGCAAGGCATCGCCTCGACGATCTTGAGAAGTTAACAATGTCCTGATGAGACCCACCAAGGTGCCATCATCGGGCTCTACAGGCTGGACGGGCTGAACTGGTGGCTCTTGACCCCCAGTAGGCATGACTCTAGAGGCTACTCCTAAATGCTGGGCTTGATCTCCAGGTTGATGCTGGTCCACAGGAGGTGCTCCGCCTTGCTGATTGGTAGGACCAAAAACAATATCGCTGAAGAAGACAACATAGGGAACAATAAGGAAGGACCAGGACAGATCAAAGATACAAGCATATGATCAGGTCAAGAATCTAGGGAATTTGAGGATACGATGAGATATCAAGGGCAAGTACTGATTGAGACATTTATTCGGTAAACCCTCACATATCTTAATTTACAAGACCTACATGGGCCACCACTTAAACCATATAATGCCCCAAAACCATAACACTGGAGAGCGGGGGCATACATAGCCAGCTACGTACAATGAAGTGTAACCTACCGCGCTATACGGTCACGGCTGTCCAGATATATGAGGGTTTAACTATAAGCCATCAGTCTCCTTTGGTCAGGAACAAGCCTATTGTCTCAATCTCAAGCAAGCAATAACAGTTACAAGATGTCAGAGAACCAAATATATAATATTAAGGCGTCCCATACATTATACATTTGGATGATCATGAAGGTAGTCGCACAAAATGTCAAGACTAGCAAGAGTTTCAGTCATACATGATCAATCCTAGGATTTGTCAATCATGTTACAGCCCGTAGGTAGACAGTAATTAATGGTGCAATCGAACTAACACGTGCTCGTCGGCTAAATGCCTCAAAAGAATATTTTTACATTAGAGTAAGAGAACAAAAGAAACCCACTCGTTGACAGGATTACGCATGGTGGTCACCATCTAGCTGGAAGGGAGGTAGATCCTCTAGAGCTGCTCCTATATCTGGCCATACAAAACCAGCTGGGTCAAACCCCAGAAAAAGCAAGTGCCCCAAAGAAGGCTTCACTTAGGAACTAAAACCAGCATATAATAAATGAATATCAAACACAATTATAAAAGAAACTGATAATATCAGGGACACAACAGTAAAATTGAGTACGTGGAAACTATTCAAGTAGCCATGTCACAACCTTTAAACCAAACAAGGACCGGGGTTGCAACCCTTCACCTGAATAGAAACTCGTCTCACATACTGTTGGTAAAGTAAAACATGATGAGCTTGACATAGGGTGCCATAAGACAATAAATGAAGAGAGGACACAGAACTGCTCCGGGAGCCAGGTTACAACCCTTAAACCAAACAATGACCGGGGTTGTAACCCTTCGCCTAAACAGAACTTGTCCTCTGATCATTATTGTTAAGGTAAGCATAAATAATCATAACGATATATGATAAGATAACCATAGGACTATTCAGATTGCCAAGTTACAATCCTTAAACCAAACAAGGACCAGGGTTGTAACTCTTCATATGAACAGAACTTGGTTTCTCATTATTTATCGATAAGTAAAGCACAAGAAATTAGGTCATGTTTCAATCAAGGAATCACGTCATGTTACAATCTTGTACATGATCGTAATAAGACTAGGCGGGGCTAGACTCTCATCCAATCAATCACAGCCACACAAGGAGTACGGCTTGATACTTTAACTAGCTAGGGTTATCACAGGCCTAGTTACTAGCAAAATACAACGAGATTATCCCAACAGCCAGAAGCCCTGCAGACCATCCAGGTCATCCAGACGTAATTAGGGGATTGAATTCATGTGGGTACATCGTCCAAGAATGCAGGTACCCTTAAGTAGCTTAGTAGGTACAAGACATGACAATGCGCTGGAAATGTGCCCTACTAGACGGTAGGCTACAAATCCTATGATGGGGCACCCAGATAACAGGATTGCCTGTAGCTGGGAAATTCCTCCATTGCTACTGGATTTTCTAGTTATTAGCCTTAGTCAATTTCAGTAGGTATCCCTGACCGTGGTATTCAGGGATCCTTATCCTAGACATGATGCAAGACAATGCTGGTTTATTTGCACAAACACAATCGTCCACATTGTCCAGGCCAATCATTCTTGTCATGTCAGGCTAGCTGTCATAACAGCATATCGAGGTTTATCATGTCAGGTTTACTTGTCAATATGTGCGCCACGGTGGGCTACTATCATGCTCTTTGAACATATCAGAATTTACATGGTATAGACATTCACAGAGGGTCTGGAAATATGAACATAAATATAGCATTCCAATTTAATAATAATAATAATAATAATAATAATAAAATAGGACAAGAATAATGGAATGAGCCATGCGACTAAGGGAAACAAGCTCATGCGGCTGAGCGGGAACTGGCATATGCGGTAGGAAAGGGAATGGGGTCATGCGGCAGAATAGAAACAGGGGCCCGTGCGGCTGCAGGCTCATGCAGTCGGAAAAAAAGGGGCACATGCAGCTGGAAGAAAACGGTTCATACGGCTCAGTAGTGTGCACATATGCGGCTACAGGGGAGCAAGCTCATACGGCTAGGAGATACGAGTATATGGGGCTGCGGGACAACAAGCACCTCCGGTGTAGGGAAAATGACTTCATGCGGCTGGGACAAATGATAGCTATGCGACTAAGTCAAGCCATACGGATAAGAGGTCTCATGCAGCTCAGGAAGGATGGGTTTTATGCGGCCAGGAGCTAAGAAATGCTATGCAGCTGAAGCTGCCAGGAGCCATGCGACAATGGAAATACAGTGCCATGCGGCTAGGGAATTCAGGGGCTCATGCGGCAGAATAGGCCATACGGCAATGGAGACTTGCCGTATGAAAGTCATGCGGCTAAGGCTGCCATGCGGCTGAGAGCTGTTCTTCTTCTCCGTTTGTCCGAGAAGAAGAACTATGGAAAGCCATGGCTTCAAAGCTCCATAAATCCTTCATCCAGGGTCTTAATCCGGACTTCCACAGGTCAAAATAGTGCAGAAAAATTCCCTACAACATGGAACCATTAAAACTTAGAAATAACAACGTTAAATAGATCAAAACCCAAGAAATACAAAAATACAATAATCTTAGATCTACGATAATTAAACCATGGAAATTAAAAATGCAAGTGCTAAAGTGTCTTAGGATCTCGTAAAAAAGAAAATGGAACAATAAAAACTGAGTTCCTCCATGAAGCAAGCTGCACTTGCATAGGCTCTCTCTCTGGTAGGTGGAGAGCAATGGTGGAGTAGAAGAAGTAATAAGGAGAGAGAGAATGAATGGGCGGCTAATAAAGTAAAAGAGGGTGGTAGGTGGAGGTTAGTTCACATGAAAACCAAACCGAGCCAAACCATGCAAACCGAACCGAACCAAGCCATGTACCTTGCAATAAGACGTGCAATATACGTACACGTATACCAAAATATGTAATACGAACTACGGTCATTAAAGGCATCCCAAATATTACATATTCAGATGATCATGAAGCTAGTCATACAAAACGCTAGACTAGCAAGAGTTAAGTCATACATGATC
The DNA here is from genome assembly GCA_029216955.1 of Iris pallida. Lineage (NCBI taxonomy): Eukaryota > Viridiplantae > Streptophyta > Magnoliopsida > Asparagales > Iridaceae > Iris > Iris pallida. The sequence goes on along the minus strand of JANAVB010029293.1, from coordinate 28,379 downwards.
AACCATAGGATTTGTCAATTATGTTTTAACCCTTAGACTGACAGAAATAAAGTTTCAACATGAGCTAACATGTGCTCGACAGCTAAACGTCTCAAAAGAATAAGTTACATTAGAGTGGGAGAGCAAAATAAAAAAACCTACTTGTTGCTACGGTTATGCATGGTGTTCACCATCTGGCTGAAAGGCAGGTAGATCCTCAAGTGCTACTCCGAAATTTGGCCATACAAAACCATCTCGGTCAAATCCCAGAAAGAGCAAGTGCCACAAGGGAGGCTCCACTTAGGAACTAAAACCAGCATAAATGAATAGAAGAACAGATAAATAAATATAATATAATAACATTAAAGACATGCTTTAAGGAATCATACCAGTTGTAAAATTCCTAAATTTCTACTATAATTTTTTTAATAAATATGGTATTGATTTTTGTACTTCGTATTTGTACGTCACGTACGAGTTTGCGTTTCGTAAATTTCTCGTCAGGTGCGAATAAGTGCAAAGTACATATTTTTATAAAATATTTTAAATATAAATGTAGAAAATATTTCAAAATAATAGACGATAAATATTTTATATTACTTGAAGTTGTAAATGCGTCGCGCCGAGGATTGCCAAACTTTATTTTTATTAAAAATACCATTTTATTTTATGGTATAAGTATAACTAGTAATTTAGAAAAACTGTATTTTATGTAAGTATTATTTTTGCGTGCGAGTGTATATATATTTGTATTTTCAAAATTAGTTATTATCATTAATATATTATTTCGAAAAAGGTATATTAAATATGGGTTGATTTAAAATGTAATTAATTATGGTGATTCAAGTTGGAAAAAATTAAGTTATTTAAATATAGTTTTAATTAGAGGTAGAATCTATCTACATTGGATTATATTTGATTGAGTTACTTTTAAATCAATTTGAATTAAATAGTAAAAAAATCTAAGGGAAATTAAAAGTCTTCTTAGTCCTTATCTAGATAAGACTTTTGTAAACCCCATGATTTTTAAAATAAATATTTGTGAAATTTTTGGATTTTAAAATAACTATTTATTGACTTATTATATAATTTATATTATTTTACATATATTTAGTATAGTGCTCATTAGTGAATTTAGTATAAAAATATAAAGCTATTTTTCTAGTACATTAAGGATCTAAACTATATTGTACAATTTGTTTCAAAATTTTAGGATTTATTTCATAACTTTTATTACTTTTTACATGTTACTTATATTGTACACTATTTACATAATATAGAATAAATGTCAATTTAGTATTAAATATTTCAGCTTGTATAAATGAGATTAGATGAAGGTTGTTTAAATAAATATTAACTCTATTTATTATCTATAGTAATTTTAAATAATGTTATGGATAATTTAGATAAATATGAACTATATTTTAAGTTTAATCATAATCCTAAGTCTAATAGGAAAGCATCTCTATCTATATTATATCATAACAAAGTAACTTCTATCAATGTAAATCAAATCCTATCTAATTTAGGAGGTAAATCTGAAATAAGTACCTATATATACCCAATACATTCCCTTCCTATCAACCATAATTTAAAATTATTTTTATTCCAATAGGAACTCAAAAATTCGTTAGCAGAATTCAGCCCCGCTTTTTAGTAGCAAGAGCAACTTGGAACGACGATATCTCCTAGCTCCGAACTCCGTTTTGTCTCTAGTTTTTTTTAAAAGAAACGTATCGAGGTAAGCTTTCCATAAACATGTTTTAATAGATGAAATTTGTTCTGTATATTTCTGCAAAACTATTTGAGAATATAGTGTCCCAAAAATAAACGTGTTTCAGTATTTTTGCGATTTCGGGAGATTCCGGAAACGGAAATGCGATCCGTTTAGTTTTTCGGAAAGCTGATAGAAAAACTTATACCATATCCTAATTTTAGAATCTATTAAGTAAATAAATAGGTGTAGTATTAATTATAATTAGATAATTGACTATTTTCAGCATTCGAAGTTGTTTCTACACCTTTTCTTTGTGCCTTGTTGTTGATTCATCGCCAGGACATCATCTTACCTTACTCCGGACATCAGGCAAGATACCTTGCTATATCTATTACTTATATTTATTCTACATTTTTTTGTTATTTACGTATCACTATTTATTTATTTCCAGTTCTTATAGTTGTACCATTATTACAATTCTTAATTTATTACCTACTCAGTGATATTAGCTTTACTTTGCTTATTATCATTTGATTGCATATGGACCTAGTGTTATGGACTAACAACTGTAGTATATTGTATAAACCTTGACACAGTTGTACCATGAGATATGTGTGAGATGAGTTGCATTTAGAGGTACTTCCGTGTTGGCTGATCACCCGTGCACATGCGTTACGTCTAACTGCTAATAGAGGCATGTTAGGAGACTTAGTAGTTAGTAGAGGTACATGATCGTGTATGCGACTTTGATAGGTGTATCGGATGGGGGAGAACATTTCCTTGTCGTATGGGCTTCTATCACATATTCTCTTGTAACCCGAAAGCTTCGCAGGAGATACGGGTATACTTATCCCCTCATGTTGGCCCCTGATGTTCTTGAACGATATACGCTTGGGGTAAGATGATCCTGATCAGGTTGGCTACTGTTATTTTTGAATGTCATGCGCTTTGGTCACTGGTACTCAAGTGGGGACTATACCAGATCCTATTTACAGCCAGGGCTCATGCGATGAAAGGTTTGTTCTTAACTGCATAAACACATTAGAATAGTTTGGTAAAACCTAGTCAATGTCAAGTCACCCCTGTTCCTTTATGTATTTTGTTACTATTACGACTATTTTACTTTACTTGTTGCTTGTAACATTTTATATATTCAGTTTATTATGACATGTTCTTCCTTTATCTTGTTACGTCCCTCTGAGGACCTGGTTATCTCTCCAGGTGTGTGCTTTGTGACTTTTTGCAAGTGTGCTAGTCAAGGCCGTGATCTTCTCCAGTCCTTCGAAGATGATTTCCTTTGGTTCGTCTTGTCAATCTCATCTATCATTTCCTTGTATATTTCTCTCTTTTAAAATAGTTGGTAGTAGATTTGTCTCCGCCCAACTACATATATAGATGAAAAATTTCATAGTTGATTTATATTATTATTCTCTTATTTGGTGGATGAGATTTAGTTATCATAGTTTACTGCATTTTACAGCTTATATATAGATACGGGGGTTCCATACATTGGAGTGTACTTCGTATGTATACAGCTGGCATGTCTACGTACTTCGTCCTAAGTATTTTGGGACTGGGGCGTAACATATTTTTGTGGTGGCCCATGCAGGTCATGTTTATCACTTCGGTTACGTTATTGTATCGATGTCAGACTGCAGATAGGACTAGAGTCTAGGATCTCATCCATATACTAGATATTCTTTCTTGACTCTAAAACTTGAACTCTCATTTGCCTCCCTTGATTGCATCTTGTTTGACCCCTTTCTACCGTGAATCCTTACTTTCTCATGCTTAATGTTGGTTAGGAAGATGACTATACTAGTATATGCTCATAGGTCAAACACGTGACTAGAAGGATTACATTCACAATTAGTATACATTGAGGTCTTATTTACGATATAGAGGCATTTATTTTTTAAAAGTATGATCTTAAGGATTAGTTAATTCTAAGTTGGGTAGTAGCAATATTACCAACTTTGAGGATAGAGAGAATTTTATCTTGAGACTACTAGGAGTATTCACCAAAGGATTGATAGAAGATTGAGTAAAATATTTGATTTTGAAGATTTAGAAAATATTTATGATTTTCGGGTTATAGTTATTCATATCTTTTGGGATATAAATTGGTTTGAGGAAAATTTTAAATTTAGAACTGTGTCATATGATCTATGATTGATAAATTTATTTAGATTTTGAGTTTAATATTTCAATTGTGAAAAAAAAATCTTCAATTTTGTCGTATAATTTATGATTGATAAGATTATCTAAATCTTGAGTTTAAAGTTTGGATTTATAATATTACGATTTTGTGGAAAATTTATTAAAAGATATGATAAGGCTTATTTTGAGGTTGATTAGAGGAATCTAAATTTTTTAAAGTTATGATGGATGACCTCAACCGACTAGAGAATAAGAAAGTTTAGTTTGTGCATATTGGAGGAAAAATATATATATTTTTTATCATACTAAGGGTTATCTTAGGGTTATTAAAGACTTGAATTATTTTTATGATTATGCTTGAATATCTTAGTTTATGTCAAGCTCGAAAATACATATTGGGAACTCAAATTTTGGGATTAAATCTTATCTTGATGGAGAACTAAGAAGCAGGCACGGTCACCCTAATAAGATAGAGGTACACTACACCATCCATGACCAAGATAGTTGTACATACACAAGTATAGTTAGTCTTCGACCAAACCATGTAACTATATCTCAATTTTGACTTACTCGACCTTTCTCCAAATCCAGATCTTTTATTGTGACCTTCTAACCGTTTAAAATTTGAGAAATGATTTAATCGTTCCTTGAGTGTATCCACCTAGGAGACTATCTTCTCTCTGAAAACTGTGTCCCTAAATTATTTTACTAGATTTCTTAATTAATTTCATTTCATGCTTCAACTTGATCTTCTTTAATGTTTGTGCATTAATTGTCACTTCATGAACTCCCACTTTCTATTTTAGATCTTTTTGTGTCCTATACCATGACTGGTATTTGGAGTGTAATACTAGTTGTTACCTTCCAACAAATTTTATATGTTGGACCTAGAGAGCTCACCTTCATGTAGGTATATCATGTCCCACTCAAACACGTCCCTTGGTACTCTATTTTTATGATATGACTTTCGGGTCATAAAGACTAGACTATAATCTTTACCATGATACCGATATATTTTTCGACCAAGGATGGGGACTCAACCTCAACTCAATTCTTTGATCCGATATGTGATTTTGTTCTACTTAATTCCTTAAATGCTTAATTTTGTGCTTTATCTTGATTGCTTGACCCATTGTCTCATCACACTACTAGTTTAACTCTTGTAAGTTGGGTAGAATACTTCATGACCTAACAAACCTTTGTTCTTGTGACCCATATTGATAAGTTTACTTAGACTACAGAATTCAGAGGACCCTAACTTACCTAGTCAACCAAGCCATAGATAAAAAAATACTAGGATGATTGCATAAGCCCAAACTTCGGGCAAGACTTAGATTTTAATGGATCTTCGACTATTTAATTTCCTTCATTAGTATTCTTTACTTATATTATGACTATCTTATGATGCTAATTTAGCCTTAGTTTTGCAAGAATATCTCTTTATTCCGTGCCACCAGAAGGTCGTACGGAGGTCCTTGTACATCTTTGTGCGACTAGGATGTAAGGTATATTTTGTGTAGTGCGTCTCCGTCAATATTTCCTTTCAAAGTTCTGAATCATCCAGAACGCATAGCCTACCCTTCAATCGAAGTACGCTGGTTTCGTCTACTACAAAATTGGTCATACTATCCGTTGAAATTTGCTCTCGCACTTTCTCCAGGTACAAATCATCCTTCTGAGCGGTCTTAATCTTTTTCCGCAAGCTCGGCTCTAACTGCATCTGTGCCAACTGCACATCCCTGAATCAAACCCGGAGGTCGATTCCCATCTCTTCTAAGTTGCGTAGCAATCTACGGTTGATGGATAGCGAGGTAATATACTTTCGACTCAGAGCGTCTGCCACAATAGTTCCCTTGTCCAGCATATAGTCAATAGTCAAGTCATAATCTTTGATCAGTTCAAGCCAGCACCTTTGCCGTAAGTTCAGCTCCTTCTGCGTGAATAGATAGTTGAGGCTTTTGTGATCCATATAGATCGCGTACACCACGCCACAAAAATAGTGATGCCATAATTTCAATCGAACAGAATCTCTGCTAACTCCAGGTCATGGGTGGGATAGTTCCTCTCGTATGGCTTTAGCAGTCAGAAAGCAAAAGATATCACCTTGTTCCGTTGTATCAGTACACACCCCAAACTCTGGCCTGATGCATCGCTGAATATATAGAATCATTCATTCTCTTCTGGAAGTGCAAGTATCGGAGCCGAGGTGAGCCGTTGCTATAACTCCTAGAAGGAAGATTCACAGTCTTCTGACCATTCAAAAGTGACTCCTTTCTAGGTGAGGCGAGTCAGAGCCGATACGATCGTCGCAAAGTCTTTAACGAAGTGTCGATAGTACCCTGCTAAGCCAAGAAAGCTACGAATCTCGCCGACTGACTTTAGAAACATGAAAAATACAAAGACAAAAGAATCTATGCGCCCATATGGTCAAAAAGGAGGCTATGCACCCACAACGTCGAAGAGGGAAATATGCGCCCACAGGATCAATGAAGAGCTATACGCCTACATGATCAAAGAGGGTCTATGTACCCACATCGTTTTCATGCAGATCAAACATGCACCCAAGTGTGGGCGCATAAACTCACTCCCGCTCTATGTGCCCAAGATAGCAGATCCCTACGACTTAGTCAAACTCTACGATCAATCGTGCACCGAAGCATACGGCCACGTCAACTCCACGTCAACCCTACGATCTATCCACGATCATCTAGGATCCATGTGCCTACACCCTATTTGCCCAAAGGAGTATTATGTGCCCACATCAAAATCAGTATATTTTCCACCAGTGGGCACATAACAGTCGTTTTCAATGCCAAAATGACTATAAATAGAGGGTGTCCCCATCTACAAAGACACACAGAACAAAGAGAATTTTAAGAGCCAAATTTCTGCCCTTCTTGCCAGTGAGCCGAGAGTTGCAATTTTCTTAGGTTTTCTACTACTTTTGTAATCGGAGTTGTAGAAGCATGGAAAAAGATAAAAGAAAGGCCTATGAGGCTCCGACAGAGAGATCCCCATGCGGCTTAGGATTCCCATGCGGCTCAGGCGTCCATGCGGCTCAAGGGTCCATGCGGTTCGGATGGTTCAATGTGGCCCAGAAAGAAGCCACGTGGCCTTCAACAGTTCTTCTCTACATTCTGCGGCATTTAATGTCTTGACAGCTGCTCTGACAAATGACAGCTATGACAGCTTTGCCATAAAGATGCAATAATGACTGACATAGTGGTGTGTCCCTGGGAAAGAGAAGAAAATCTCCTTACAGCTGGCAAAATCTAACAAGTCCCGAGGCAACTCCATGCGGCTGCTGCAGTTATGCGGCCGCCCACTTCATGCGGCTGTCCGTCCCCATGCGGCTGCCCATCCCCATGCGGCTACCTATCTCCATGCGGCTGTCCATCCCCATGCGGCTGCCTATCCCCATGCGGCTTTCCATCCCCATGCGGCTGCCCATCCTCATACGGCTGCATGCTTCATACGGCTGAGAGGACCACCCATATGCGGCTCTGCTAGGACGGTCCAGTTGAGACATGTGGCACTCTTACAACAATTGAGACACGTGGCAGTCTTATCTTTCCTGGAATTATGGGTGCTAAGAAATCCTAACAAAAATAGATTTGTTACGAGCGTCATAATTACCCAGATCAAATCAAATCAAGCAAATTGGACACGTGGCAGGATATCACAAATCATAAATATTTATGGCAATCAACATTTATTGTCCACAGAGATTTGATGCAATCCACATTAATTACCTAGATTTGCTACAATCAGAATTAATGGCCCAGATTAATTGATCCTTAACACCGACTTCTCAAAGAGGCAATCATTTACAAACCCTAATGATTATACCCCCACTTTTATAAATAGCAAGGTGCCATTCCCTTACAAAAGGGGAAAGAATTCAGGAGACGAGAGCGAAGAAAAAGAGAAAGAGCACTACAGAGACATCCAGAGATCTAGCAACCGAAGGCGCAAGGGAGTCAACCCACACGTGTGAGCACCCTAAATTTTGGGTTGATTTTTTTTATTTTTATTTTTATTTATTTTCTGATTGATTTTAATTTCAATAAATAATCTATTCTGTTATTTATCTTTAAGTGTACTTTCCCGTGCCATTGATATTTGGAGTGTCAGGGATGTTCAACTCTGGAAATCTTCTTCATGAGTTTTGGAGTGGACAGGATTACCTTCATGATGGTATATAGTGTTCCATCCAAACTTGTTCCCTTGTGCTCTTTTTGCTTCGCTGAACTTCGGGTCGAATTAGACCATTGATTATTATTTATTTTTCCCACTCTTTCCCTTGATCATTTTCAGCGCGTTACCGTGACTTTCAAATTGGGAGCGCAAGACCAGTCAGTTTCTTGAAACCAACTCATCATGCGTGATCTACTCAAGACGCTCTTCACCCTTGACCTTCGTGTCCCACTCAGACACGTCATTTTGTGCTCCATTTGCTTCGCACAACTTTCCTGACACGTGACCCGATTTTATTTCACTCCACGGCGTCACATTCATTTTCCAACTTGATTTGTGGGTCCCCTATCGACCAAAACCTGTCAGCCCCAACTATGGACATGGCTCACTTTGAGCCTACTATCCGTCCGCCACTTTTGTCCCATTTATTAGAATCCCCATGTGCTACTTATTTGCCCATGATCATCAACACCTATTTTTAATTCAATTATTGCATAATGTCCGGTTTTGGATCCAATCCGGCTCCACTGAACCCAATACCAGCTTCATTTTTCCTCTCTCATGACGCCCTCATATTTCTTGCCCAAAAATATCTAGTACTCATTTTGTCTATTTTTTCTATATTTAATAGAAATTTTCTATTGATTTTTAACTCCATGGAATGACCTATTTTTCCCAATATTAATCCTATCCTTTGGGTTCTCTCTTGTAATGTAAAACCCCAATATTTTCTAATTTTTTTTAGTACATTAAAAATTATTTTTCTATATTTTTAGAATTTATTTGGTATTGGTACGTAATTATATATGTGTATCATATATGTATGTTGTGTGCTTGTTATATTTTAAAATACTTCTAATTATATCCTACAATCATTACAAATATTTTGTTATTTGTTTAAGAACTATACATATATATATATATATATATGTATATATAGTGTTATATAATATTGCGTTTAAAAAAATATATAGGAAGGCAGGGGGGCCCGACCCCCATATGCAAACCACTTAGCAGTATACATTGTGAACACCCGACCCTATATTATTTTAAGTAACAGCATATAGCTGCTGCACCTTAGGAAAAACTGAGACCCCACACGTGAGCAACCCGAGAGCCCAGGGAGTCCTAATACTAATAGTAATAGGCGACGGCAGCAATATATAAATACTTGTCATCAGCCGAAACCCAAGCCCTAAACTTCACACCAAATCGATTGCCACCCTTCGCCTGAACTCTCCTCACCTTCGCACGTGTGCCCCAACTAGTCTCATTCGCCGGACGACCACCGCGCTGCCGCGAAGTGCCCCCAACCCGACGGTCGAGCAAGGAGACTCCACAGTTTTTGTACTTCCAGGTACAGATTTCCGAGTTGTGTATCTTTCATGTTTTGTAATGATTTTTTGATCCGTCACCTCCTAGGTAATGACCACATAACCATATCCAATCCCCTTCTGATAGAATCCTGGGAACCCCAGGGGATTGCTCGAAAAATCGAGGCAAAGTTGTCCCAAAAACTGTTGAAAACACAGTTTAGAAAGCAGTCCCAAACCACAACTTAGAAGCCAGATTTCGATCTGTGTGTCAAGATTTTTCAGAAACTAATTGAACACATTTGAAGACAACCTAACCACGATGGAAACGTAACTGATAGATTAGTATTTCGATTTCTGTGTGTGTATTAATTCCGTGTTAAACTTGAAAGAAAAACTGATTTCAAAATAGTAGATTTCTGAAATTTTTGTCTGATACGACGTCGCCCCGACAAACCGGGCGACGTGGTCGCGCGTTATATGCATCGAAAGGCGCGTATGGACGTTGCGGACGTGTGGGAACTGACGGAACTCAGTTTCGTCGCGTGTGTGCGACGAAATCAACGTGTATCCGTCGAGATACCCCCGTATCGGCGTTTTGCAAACTTGTCCATAACTATGTGTACAGTCGTCGAATTGAGACAAAACTTGCGCCAACATGTCCGGATCGAAATTCTGGTCCTGCATGCCAAGTTTGGTTCGATTCTGAGAAGGTCGAATCGGAACCCAATTTTGGCGGGCCCGCGACCCACTCAAACGGGCGATTTCGTACACGGCTCCTCGGAATCCAAAACTGGACATACCATTGAGTTCCTCTCCTCAAACTAAAACAGTAGACATGTAGTTTGACGACTTTAAAGACCATAGACTTCGGCACGCGTTTCGGTGCAAAGCGGGTCCAACGGCGGACATCGTTTTGACCCAAAATTACGATTTTGCCCCTATTCCAGAATTTGACTTTTGGACAGGCGTTTACTAGGTATATCTTGTTCACTGAGACCATTTTTGATGTTTGTTTCAGAGTTTGGAGTCATCTGTGATTTGTGAGTTTTTGGTGCGGACACTTGCTACTCTTGGACTTGCCACTTTGCACCACCAGGTAAGATACCTTGCCACCCTACTCTGTGATTATTATATTCTTATTTTTAGTTGTTATTTTTTGCATTGTTTCGTAATATTTTAACTGTGCGTCCAAGTCACACTTGGGTGCAAGCGACTATATCGGTCGTTCTTCTTGCTTTATTTATTCTCTTACATTGACTTAGTCTAGTGACCACCCTCTGATGTTGAGGTATTGGTATATCTCATACGACCTTGACACTTGTTGTATCACGTGATGTGAGTCACATGTAGGATACGTTTCCGCGTAGTCGGCTGGCCACCGATACGTATGGAGCGTGCGACGGATATATAGGAGTAACTGCCAATAGTATTGCATGTTAGAAGACTTGGCGGTTACTAGAGGTTCTTATCAGTCATGGAGATGATGATACTAGGCATTGGTTGGGGAGAACAATACCTAACGTATGGGCTTCTTTACACTTCCATGATTACCTGTGCGCTCCGCCGGAGACGCAGGCTCCAGGTGCCCTCTGACGTTATCCAGAGCGTTATGAACGTAGTCCCTTGCACTTGGTGCCCTATGACGCTTCCCGAGCATTATGGACGTAGGTCCCTGGTACCCTCTATGGGAACTATGCCGATCCTATTTTCAGCCAGGGCTCATGCGTCGAAGGATTGTATCTCAACTGCATATTCACAGTAGAATGGTCAGGAACCCGATTGCATGCATACCTTTTTCTCTTATTATATTATCACAGTTTATATGGCATGGTGTTTTCTTGTATCTTGCTATGTCCCCTGAGGATCTGGTTATCTCTCCAGGTTTAGACGAGTTTCCACAGGAGTACGGAGCGGCATTGGAGCTATCCTACATTGATGATGAGGCAGTACCTTATGATTCCTAGTCTATTTCTTATCTGAGACAGTTGTAGACATTATTTTACATCTCTTTTTCTTTCTATTTTGCGGAGGTCGGACTCCGATCTTATGAGACTATTTTTCATAGCTGTTTGGAGTGAGTATGTTCACCCGGCTATCTTTTGATACTCTTATTCATTTATTTGGACTTCATTATCTTCTGTGTTGAGCTGTGATGAGATTAGATATGTTATTCTAGCCTATAATTATTTATTTATAGCTTATGTACGTATATGAGGATTCCATATATTGGAGTATTCTTCGTATATGTGCAGCTGGCATGTTCACGTACTTGGTCCTACGTATTTGGGACTGGGGCGTTACATGTTTTTGTGGTGGCCCATGCAGGTCAGATTTAATATTGTTGGGTTACATGACTGTGCCCAACAAGCCTGCATATAGGAATAGGAATATCTCATCCAGAACTACTACTATCCCTTGACTTCCAATCTTTTTTTGAAACTTCCTTGATTATTTGATTTATCCCATATCTAATCTTTCCTAATATCAACTTATCTTCCTCGTGCCAACAGTATGAATCTACGAAGCGGACGCACTTCTGCCTTGGCCCTCACATCTGGTGAGGAGATTACTTCGGAGGGACAGAATCCTCCCATGACTCCAGCGACACCCTACCAGCCAGGACTATCGCAGCCTACTACGACACCGACGACGGAGTACCCCGAGATCGCAACACCCCCAGGCAGCCAGGCTGGACAGACTACTACCATGCCACCGGGAGGAAATGTACCACTGCCTCCACCACCACCATTCCTTCAGCAGTTTCCTCCACAGTCGGGACCTCAGATGCCTTCTCCACTGACTGATGGGAGCCCTACTACTCAGTTTATGTATGCCATGATGCAGGCTCAGTGGCAGCAGACTGAGCTGATGAGACAGGCGATGATGGCAGCTATGGCTAGACCTCCACCACTACCTCCAGCACCAGTACCAGCACCGGCTCTGCATCCCTATGAAGGCTCAATCAAAGATTTCACAAATATGAACCCCAAGGCCTTTAGAGGGACGGAGAAGCCATTAGAGGTGTCACAGTGGCTTATTAGTACCGAGAAGCTACTGAAGGCATCCCAGTTGCCAGCTCGAAATTGGATGACTGCAGCGGACCTACTATTAGAAAACAATACTCACCACTGGTGGAAGGCGGAAGAGAGACGATTAGGCACTGGAATCACTTGGAAGCAGTTCTATGATGTATTTTATGAGAGATTCTTTCCTATTCATGTTCGAGATGGTCTCTACGACCAGTTCCTTCATCTGAAGCAAGGGAATATGAAAGTTGATGAGTATGACTCAGAGTTCAATCGCCTGAGTCAATTTGGTACGGGATTGATTCCGACAGAGTTAGAGAAGGCGAGGAGATTTCACCAGGGGCTTGCACCAGAGCTCAAGTCTTATACGACTACTCAGTCTCGAGTCTCCCATTCAGCTGTCTTGGAAGAAGCTCGTGCTCAGAAGATTCTTCGCAAGGAACAGCAGCAGACATCGAGGCGTCATACCCCTGCAGCTACACCAGCTCGAACCACTCAGAGTGGACCTATCAGGAGGACCACATGACAGTTCCAGCAGAGGCCCTCACCTTATCAGAAGCCTGTTTGCCATTACTGCGGTAAACAGGGACATATCCAGAACGACTGCAGGACTCGCCTTGGATTATGCTTGAGATGTGGATCTAATCAGCACATGCTCAATGATTGTCCGGGGCAACATACAGTAGTACAAGCTCGGCCAAATCCGAGGCCCACAGCTCCAGCTCTCCCAGCACCATGGCCTATAGCAGGAGCACCTCGTCCACCATTGCCTTCCCAAGGCACACAGTATAACAAGGCCAGAGCTCAGGGCCCGGGACAGAACTATGGGCAGGCATTCTCACTTGCTGTTGAGGATATAGAGACAGAGGCGGAAGTTATAACAGGTATGGTTCTAGTTGCATCTTTTCCTGCTATTACATTATTTGATACTGGAGCTACTCTTTCATTCATAGCCACTAGTTTTGCCACTAGACACAGCATTCCCATCACACCCTTAGCTAAGAATGTTAAAATCCTCACTGGAGGAGGAGTTGTACCTATTAGTGGTGTTTGTATACTTTGTCCTGTAGTGATAAATAGCAGAGAGATGATGGCATGACTTCTTGTATTTCCTATGCCGACATTTGATATGGTTCTTGGAATAGACTGGTTGAGCCAGCATTTCGCTCTCATAGACTGCCATAGGAACAGTATTATCTTTAGACCACCGAATACGGCAGAGTTTGAGTTCACCAAAGAAGACGAAGATAGTTGTGAGGCACCCACATCGGGGACTCATATGATGATGCATGACACCCCTCAGCACCCTATTATCACCGAGTTCGAGGATGTATTTCCCGAGGAGTTGCCAGGACTTCCACCTGACAGAGATATTGAGTTTTCCATTGAGCTTATTTTCGGAGCCGAGCCTATTTCATCTCGAGTATATCGTCTGGCACCCAAGGAGTTGGTAAAGATGAAGACACAGATTGATGACTTATTAAAAAAGGGATTTATTCGTGCTAGTGCGTCACCATGGGGAGCACCCGTTCTTTTTGTGCCTAAGAAAGACGGGACAGTGCGCATGTGCATTGACTACCGAGCGTTGAATGCAGTGACGGTGAAGAACAAGTATCCCTTGTCGCGTATAGACGATCTATTCGATCAACTGAGTGGAGCAAAAGTATTCTCCAAGATTGACTTACGATCGGGCTATCACCAATTGAAGGTTCGGAAGGAAGATATTGCCAAGACGGCCTTTCGTTCGAGGTATGGACACTACGAGTTCTTGGTCATGCCTTTCGGTTTGACCAATGCTTCCGCAGTTTTCATGAATTTAATGAACAAGATCTTTCACCAATACTTGGACAAATTTGTAGTAGTCTTTATAGACGATATCTTGATTTACTCCAAGAGTCAAGAGGAGCATGAGCAGCATCTACGGATAGTTTTGGGAACATTGAGGAACGAAAGACTTTTTGCAAAACTTAGCAAGTGTGATTTCTTTCTCAAGGAAGTATCATTCCTTGGTCATATTGTTACGGGCGATGGTATATCGGTGGATCCAGATAAGATCACAGCAGTCAAATCATGGCCCGCTCCCACAACAGCTTCTGAAGTGAGAAGTTTCCTTAGACTTGCGGGTTACTACCGACTGTTCGTAGAAGATTTCTCTCGAATAACGGGGCCTATGACTCGATTGACTTGTAAGGATCAGGAGTTTGTATGGACAGAAGAGTGTTAAGCCGCTTTTGACGAGTTGAAGAAGCGGTTGACCACAGCACCGATCTTGACGCTACCATCGGGCCCAGGAGGATTTGTGATCTACAGCGACACATCCAGGAAGGGATTAGGATGTGTATTGATGCAGCATGGTCGTGTAGTAGCATATGCATCGCGACAGTTGAGAGTGCATGAAAAGAATTATCCAACCCACGATCTAGAGCTCGCAGTGGTTATCTTTGCTTTGAAGCTATGGAGACACTACTTGTATGGCGAAAAGGTTGATATCTACACTGATCATAAGAGCCTCAAGTACGTGTTCACACAAAAGGAGTTGAATATGCGACAGCGACGTTGGTTGGAGTTAATGAAGGATTATGAGATTGAGCTACATTATCACCCGGGCAAGGCTAATGTCGTGGCAGACGCATTAAGCCGCAAGCCCATGGCACACTTTTTGACCACACAGAAGGAATTAATTAGAGACTTGGAGCAGCTTGGTATTGAGGTAGTATTACCGGGAGCAGATGGCGTATTAGCCAACCTTCAAGTGCAATCATCATTGGTAGAGCGCATCAAGGCAGCATTGCCTAATGATGCTAGATTTCGACGGCTGAAGGAGAGGACTGAAGCAGGAGAGCAGACAGGATTGAGGATCCATCCCGATAGGACATTGCGATATGGTGATCGCATTTATGTACCCAATGGAGATCTATGACAGGAGCTGATGGCAGAGGCTCACAGTTCGACTTACTCTATTCATCCCGGAGGGACCAAGATGTATCGTGATTTATGACAGTATTATTGGTGGCACGGAATGAAGCGGGAGATAGCTCGTTTTGTTGCCAAGTGCTTGGTATGTCAACAAGTAAAGGCGGAGCACCAGAGGACGGCTGGATTATTGCAGCCGCTATCCATTCCCGAGTGGAAGTGGGAGCACATTACTATGGATTTTGTCACGGGTTTTCCTCGGAGTCCTAGAGGACGTGATGCAGTATGGGTGATTGTTGATAGACTTACGAAGTCAGCCCATTTCTTGCCTTTTAGAGTGGGCCAGTCGACAGAGGTATTGGCAGAGATGTATATGGAGCAGATTGTGAGATTGTACGGTGTGCCTGTTAGTATTGTGTCGGACCGTGACTCGAGATTCACCTCGCACTTTTGGAGGAGCATGCAAGAGAGTTTGGGCATCCGATAGAAGTTTAGCATATCGTATCATCCGCAGACAGATGGCCAGTCAGAGCGTACCATTCAGACGCTAGAGGATATGTTGAGAGCGTGTATGCTTGATTTTGGTGGTTCATGGGAGGACCATCTTCATCTTGTTGAGTTTTCCTACAACAATAGCTATCAAGCGAGCATTCAAATGGCTCCGTTTGAAGCATTGTATTGTAGGAAGTGTCGGTCTCCTGTTTGTTGGAGCAACATAGGAGAGCGATAGCTATTGGGTCCCGAGTTGGTCTTGAGCATAGTGGAGACATTGAAGAAGATTCAGAACCACCTGCGAGCAGCGCAGGATCGTCAAAAGCAGTGGGCAGATAATCGTCGTCGACCCTTGGAGTTCAAAGAGGGCGACCATGTGTTCTTGAAGATATCCCCCACTAGAGGTACGATTCGATTCGGAGGATGTGGCAAGTTGAGTCCATGGTACATCGGGCCTTTCGATGTCTTGGAACGTGTTGGAGAGGTTGCCTACAGATTGGCATCGCCACCGTCACTAGAGGGAGTACATGACGTATTCCATGTATCTCAGCTGAGGAGGTACATGGCGGACAGCAATCATGTGCTTGATCACTCCGAGATCACAGTTGGACCGAGCTTGTCGTACGAAGAGCAACCAGTAGGTATCCTCGATCGCCGAGTGAAGGTGTTGCGGAACCAATCTATTCCATTGGTTCGCGTGGCATGGAAGCACCACTCGCCAGGGGAGTCTACTTGGGAGCGCGAGGATGACATCCGAAACCGCTACCCGTATTTGTTCGAAGGCGAAGGTATGTCTTGCATTATAATTCCATGCATTGTATTGATCCCCCGACCTTAGTTTAATTTCGAGGACGAAATTTTCTTCAAGTTGGGTAGGATGTAAAACCCCAATATTTTCTAAATTTTTTTAGTGCATTAAAAATTATTTTTCTATATTTTTAGAATTTATTTGGTATTGGTACGTAATTAAATATGTGTATCATATATGTATGTTGTGTGCTTGTTATATTTTAAAATACTTCTAATTATATCCTACAATTATTACAAATATTTTGTTATTTGTTTAAGAACTTTAGAAATTTTCTTGTGAATATATATATATATATATATATATATATATATATATATATATATATATATATATGTATATATAGTGTTATATAATTTTGCGTTAAAAAAAAATATAGGAAGGCAGGGGGGCCCGACCCCCACATGCAAACCACTTAGCAGTATACATTGTGAACACCCGACCCCACATTATTTTAAGTAACAGCATATAGCTGCTGCACCTTAGAAAAAACTGAGACCCCACACGTGAGCAACCCGAGAGCCCAGGGAGTCCTAATACTAATAGTAATAAGCGACGGCAGCAATATATAAATACTTGTCATCAGCCGAAACCCAAGCCCTAAACTTCACACCAAATCGATTGCCACCCTTCGCCTGAACTCTCCTTACCTTCGCACGTGTGCCCCAACTAGTCTCCGTCGCCGGACGACCACCGCGCCGCCGCGAAGTGCCCCCAACCCGACGGTCGAGCAAGGAGACTCCACAGTTTTCGTACTTCCAGGTACAGATTTCCGAGTTGTGTATCTTTCATGTTTTGCAATAATTTTTTAATCCATCGCCTCCTAGGTAACGACCACATAACAATCTCCAATCCCCTTCTGATAGAATCCTGGGAACCCCAGGGGATTGCTCGAAAAATCGAGGCAAAGTTGTCCCAAAAACTGTTGAAAACACAGTTTAGAAAGCAGTCCCAAACCACAACTTAGAAGCCAGATTTCGAACTGTGTACCGAGATTTTTTAGAAACTAATTGAACACGTTTGAAGACAACCTAACCACGATGGAAACGTAACTGATAGATTAGTATTTCGATTTTTGTGTGTGTATTAATTCCGTGTTAAACTTGTGAGAAAAACTGATTTCAAAATAATAGATTTCTGAAATTTTTGTTCGATACGACATCGCCCCGACAAACCGGGCGACGTGGTCGCGCGTTATAGGCATCTAAAGGCGCGTATGGACGTTGCGGACGTGTGGGAACTGACGGAACTCAGATTCGTCGCGTGTGTGCGACGAAATCAACGTGTATCCGTCGAGATACCCCCGTATCGGCATTTTGCAAACTTGTCCATAACTATGTGTACATTCATCGAATCGAGACAAAACTTGTGCCAATAGGTCCGGATCGAAATTCTGGTCCTACATGCCAAGTTTGGTTCGCTTCTGAAAAGGTCGAATCGGAACCCAATTTTGGCGGGCCCGCGACCCACTCAAACGGGCGATTTCGTACACGGCTCCTCGGAATCCAAAACTGGACATACCATTGAGTTTCTCTCCTCAAACTGAAACCAAGACATGTAGTTTGACGACTTTAGAGACCGTAGACTTCGGCACGCGTTTCGGTGCAAAGCGGGTCCAACAGCGGACATCATTTTGACCCGAAATTACAATTTTGCCCCTGTTCCAGAATTTGACTTTTGGACAGGAATTTCCTAGGTATATCTTCTTCATCGAGACCATTTTTGATGTTTGTTTCAGAGTTTGGAGTCATCTGTGATTTGTGAGTTTTTGGTGCGGACACTTGCTACTCTTGGACTTGCCACTTTGTACCACCAGGCAAGATAACTTGCCACCCTACTCTGTGATTATTATATTCTTATTTTCAGTTGTTATTTTCTGCATTATTTTGTGATATTTTAACTGTGCGTCCAAGTCACACTTGGGTGCAAGCGACTATATCGGTCGTTCTTCTTGTTTTATTTATTCTCTTGCATTGACTTAGTCTAGTGACCACCCACTGATGTTGAGGTATTGGTATATCTCATACGGCCTTGATACTTGTTGTATCACGTGATGTGAGTCACATGTAGGACACATTTTCGCGTAGTCGGCTGGCCACCGATACGTATGGAGCGTGCGACGGATAGGAGTAACTGCCAATAGTATTGTATGTTAGAAGACTTGGCGGTTACTAGAGGTTCATATCAGTCATGGAGATGATAATACTAGGCATTGGGTAGGGAGAACAATACCTGACGTATGGGCTTCTTTACACTTCCATGATTACATGTGCGTTCCGTCGGAGACGCAGGCTCCAGGTGCCCTCTGACGTTATCCAGAGCGTTATGGACGTAGCCCCTTGCACATGGTGCCCTCTGACGCTTCCCGAGCGTTATGGACGTAGGCCTTTGGTACCCTCTATGGGAAATATGCCAATCCTATTTTCAGCCAGGGCTCATGCGTCGAAAGATTGTATCTCAACTGCATATTCACAGTAGAATGGTCAGGAACCCGATTGCATGCATACCTTTTTCTCTTATTATATTATCACAGCTTATTTGGCATGGTATTTTCTTGTATCTTGCTATGTCCCCTGAGGACCTGGTTATCTCTCCAGGTTTAGACGAGTTTCCACAGGAGTACGGTGCGGCATTGGAGCTATCCTACATTGATGATGAGGCAGTGCCATATGATTCCTAGTCTATTTCTTATCTGAGTCAGTTGTAGACATTATTTTACATCTCTTTTTCTTTCTATTTTGCGGAGGTCGGACTCCGATCTTGTGAGACTATTTTTCATAGCTGTTTGGAGTGAGTATGTTCACCCGGCTATCTTTTGATACTCTTATTCATTTATTTGGGCTTCATTATCTTCTGTGTTGAGCTGTGATGAGATTAGATATGTTATTCTGGCATGTGATTATTTATTTACAGCTTATGTACGTATATGAGGATTCCATATATTGGAGTATTCTTCGTATATGTGCAGCTGGCATATTCACGTACTTGGTCCTACGTATTTGGGACTGGGGCGTTACATGTAATCCTCACCATCAATTTCCTACATTTATTTTTTTCCCACACAAACTCCTCACAGCCGGCCCTAAGTTTGAGGATAACTTTTCTCCCATTCTCTCTCTCATTAATTGTAATATTATCCTTTCTCTCTCTCTCCCTTTCAATTATTTTCAACTCAACAACTTCACCAACAACACCATTCCCATGCACCTTCCCACTCCCTCACCCGACCTCACACCAGCCTCCTCCTGGCCCGGCCTTCGCCGCCGGCCACCGATCCTCCGCCGTCGGCCTCCCCCACGGCGACCTCCACCTCCTCTCCATTTCCTCCTTCTTCCTCCTCCTCTTCACTAGCCCGCCACCACCATGGCCGCACCCACCACCATACATTCCAGTCACCACCACCGCTACCGCCGCTACGTAGCTGCCCCTGTCTCGCCGTGGCCAGGCTGGCTTCCCTACACCACCGTGCCGCCTGGCCTGGCCGCGTGCACCAAATGCAACAGCAGCAACCGCTGCAACGCAGCAGGCGCACACGCGCGCGCGGGCCGCCCTCGTACGCCGCCGTGCCGCCGCGTGGGCCTCCGTGGCTCCGACGACCCCTCCCCGTGGGTGCGCCCCACTCCGACGTACTATCCCCTGACGGCCACCGTCCTCCGGGATGCGCCGTCGAGGCAATTCGTGCATTTTGCACGACGTCCCGTCGTGACGCACACGAAATAAAGTTCGTTTTGGTGCCCCATCGCAGCAACTTCGCGTACATTTTCCCAAAAATCTGACCGTTGGATCGGCGTTTTCTTCTCTCCATCACAATCTCGGTATATCCACCTTCATCCCTGTCAATTTTTGTCCGTTAATTTTATTGTTTGATACATCAAAACCGGCCACGAAGTTGACCGTTTAAATTGTATTAAATTTGGACAGTTTCGCGGGGCCAACATCGTCAGCTTGTATCTCCTCCACCGCAGCTCCGTTTGGCGTGCTACTAGTTCCAGTGCGAAGCTGGTATAACCCTCTTGCTACCCCCTCCAGTTTCGTTTCATTGTGAGCTTGTTTGATTGGTTGAATTCGACGCCAAAGTTGGTCGTCCGAATTCATAATTTCTAACTTGTAAAGTTCTATTTTTGAACACGGGACTCCAGATTTCATTTCTGACACCACCATTAGACTCGTGGCGTCGTTCTGGCATGTTTTCATATAAAATTTGTTAGATTTGGAGAACGTGGGCCCGGGCACGCATTTCGTTGCAAAGCGGGTCCCACTTTCTGGGTCAACGGGACTTTTTGACGCCGGCTCATCAGAATCCAATTTCGGATATACCGTTGAGTTCGTATCGTCATTCTGGACTCGTCGACATATAGTTTGCTGAGTTTTGAGAACTTTGGCTCCGGCACGCATTTCCGTGCAAACTGGAATCCCAAGTTCTGGTCAACGGGCCAAATTGAGATCTGGTCAACGGAATCCAATTCTGGAGATACCGTTGGGTTCGTATCGTCATTCTGGTTTCGTGGCCATATAATTTGTTATATTTTATTGACTTGTTTTCTTGCACATTTTTTGGTGCAAAACGGCTCCGACACGGACACCGTTTTGACCCGAAATTACCTTTTGGCCCTTGTGTCCAAATTGGACCGATGGGTAGGCTATCCTAGCTAATTTGACCATTCTGGACACGTTGGCGATGTTTATTTCATCGTCCGACAATATTTGTTGATAGTCTCTCTAAGTCTAGCCTTGTTATAATTAATTAATAATTAATCCTTATAATGCTCGTATTTCGGGATTAGTACAACGAAACTGAGCTCAGTCAATTCCAGTGATCTCACATCGCTGAAATTGACAAGATGGACACGTGGAACACCCTAATAAGATTATCAACCTTACCATTGATATTCTTATCTCGATTTACGTGTCGTAAGTTTCGACGTACGAATAACGAAGTACACTTTATATTTTCAATAATTAGACTAGATTTGACCCTGTTTGACCAGAGTTGACCAGTTGACCCAAAGTCAACTATAAGTCAACACTTGACCTAGTTTGACTAGATTATTGACCGGAGTTGACCTAGAGTCGTTTAGACTTAGAAGAACCTAGTATAAGATAGATTGCTTGTAGAGATTTATTTATTACAACTTGAACACCTTGTAACCTGTGTTGCTTTAAATAGGACTCTGTGGCTTCAGTTGGACCCTCTATACTTATCAGCTCAGGACCGCAGGCGAGTACATTCACTGATAGTTTTCATTGTCTTGATATCTACTATATCCGATTCAGTCGTAGTGTTTTACTTGATTCTCGACACGACGGTTCACAGACTAGTATACGTCGGATCCTGTCATGAGATGTTATTCCTGGACTTTCTTGGTATATGGGTATGTGATATTTCTGTGTTTCCTGTACTTGTATAGACATTGATTTGGGAGTGGGCTGGCCCCCTGCTCTCGAACCTTTTGTCATGACGTGCCATATCCGGATCCGTGATACTATTCGGGGATAGGGGAATTATTAGGGGATATGTGATCAAAGCCTTCCTGTAACTATACATTGCTAGCGTCACCCTCACCTCACGTAGGGTGTTGCAGACACCCCATTACCAGTTATCCAGGTTGGACGGCATGACTCTCCGTTGAGTACACCGCGGATTGTCGGGCCAAGTGGATAACCATCTCTTGCTTCCCTAGCCGATCACATATCGCCCTAATAGTTCAAATCACTTTTTACATTTGTTGTTATATCTTATATTTCCAGTTCACCTTTACTTACCGTACTTTCACCATGCTATAATTTATTTCTCATATGCTCTACCTGCCTTTTATACTGTACCATGATTACGAGACTAAGTTCTGTTTGAAAGAATGATTACAACCCCGGTCCTTGTTTAGTTTAAGGGTTGTAACTCGGCTTTCAAATGGTTCCCAAGTCGTCGAACTCACCTGTTCTACCTGCTTTCATACTGTGCCATGGTTATGGGACTAAGTTCTGTTTGAAAGAAGGGTTACAACCCCGGTCCTTGTTTGGTTTAAGGGTTGTAACTCAGCTTTCAAATGGTTCCAAAGTCGCCGATATCTTTGTCTTGTATTTCATTATTACTGTCTCTTATAGTATTTGTCAATTCATATGGAACTGCTGTTGGTGTTTGTACTTGCTCATTTTTCTGACAGGATGCGTTGACAAATTTTACAGATAGTTTGGAGATTGCCTGCTAGCCTAGAGGAGACACATTAGAGGTTGTTTAGTTAGATGTTCTCAATTGTCGGGAGTTGTATTTATTTTATGGATTATTGTATCTGAGTTTTGAGATGTATTTCTGGGTTATGTACCTTACACACTTAGACTTCTATCTGTTGTATCTCTTTTCGATTTCATGTTTTATCTATCTTCCTTTTTGCTCTACCTTAGATGTGATTGAGTTTACAATCTGCTAGGTCACCCCTATTCGGGGAGTATAAACTGTTTAGTCTTATACTATTAGATGCATTGAGACCTAGGACAGCGTTCTACCGCCGACACTGCGGCGTAGGCTGGGCGTTGTTACGTTCTCGTGCCCTAACCCTAGGGTGCGGGTCGTGACACGTTTTTAGTGGTGGCCCATGCAGGTCGAGACTAAAAATGTAGTAGTATTCGAACTAGAGTACCACTACAGCCTGCAGTAGGATTATGATATATTTTGAAGGTACTCAATCACAGTTAGGAACCCTTGAGAGATTCCTGGGACGACCCTTGAGAATCTTGTTTAACTCCGATTTGAAAAATCTTTTTTCCTTGAATTGATTTATCTTTACTTTCTGTTGTTGAATTTTATTTTGATGGATTATTATTGAATTTGAGTTTGTATTTATTGATTTTGATGAAGATTGTGGAATTTGAATCTTGATGTTAGCTGTAGCATCCGAGTTTGTATTTTGATGGATTTTATTCATTTTTAAATTTTGATGTTGTTGATAAATTGATTTATTTTTTGGGTATTCATTGTTGATTTAAATTAATTTTGTTAAGATGAAATTATATGGGCTAGGTTATCTAAGTTATGGAGTCTAGTCTTCTACAGTCATATTAGCCAGCATGGTGAGGACATATAGTTTGACTTGGATATATCTCTCGGGTGTGAGAATTTAAGGTTTTCGCAGCCAAGCTAGTGGCATCGCGAAAATATTAAATACCATAATTTTAGAGGTATGCGCCTAAGTCGAGGACTCTGTGATTATCGTAGCCTTGCTTACTAGTATGACGAGGATTTAGTGTACCATGATTTTGGACAGACGCATATGATTATCAGATTGTACCTTAAATGTTTTCGAAACATGTTTTCTCTACTTTTGTTTTTGTCCTTCAAAAAATAATTAAAAAAATAATTATTAATTGTTTTGTTTTGTTGCTTCTCATTATTTAATTTAAGAGTAGGTTTGCCTGTTTTATAAACCATTGCGTAACTTATTTCTATGAGTTTCTTCTTAATACAATGAATCGATAATTTTGCTAGATTTTATCTTGGATTTGATAGTTTAGCTCTGGATTTCAAAATGGTTCTTCTTTAAATAGATAAGCAAAACAGATTTCATCGTTATTTCTTTCTTGCTATTATTCTTTTATTAAATAATAATAATAAAACTGCCTTGATTACATCAATCGCCTACTTTGCAATCTTAGTAGAATTCTAAATGTTGCTCTTGATATAGAATTTGGTTTTTATATTGGGTCATGTGAAAATAGATATAGTGATACAAATACTTTGCCTGATACGTATGCATGCTACACTTGATTTCCCACCTGTCTAAATACATATTAATATGTTGTTGATGTTTAAATTGTCAAAATCCTAATATTTCTGATTTTCTGCTTTTCAGTTTAAATTCATAATTTAAATATAAATTTCATGTTATTAGTTTTGTCTACATAACTGCACATGTATGATATCTACAGGGTTTCAATTTTAGAGAAATTGGTGAAGTTATGTTAAATTTGTCAATCTGAGACTGCATTATGTTAATATTTCACTGTTTTAAATGTTAGCTTATTTTTAGACTTTGCATGTAAATGTTGAACTAAAACTGAGTTTAACCTTTCAATAGTAGGCTATGACCCTGTACAAGGACACGCACACCCTCTTTATATATATATGTATAAGGTTAGCCATGCATGTTATGAGTGAATAAGTTGCGTATTGTAGATTGTTTAACCAAAATGCCATGATTAGTATAACTTGATAGCTGTTGTTTTGGA
This sequence comes from Iris pallida, assembly GCA_029216955.1. Lineage (NCBI taxonomy): Eukaryota > Viridiplantae > Streptophyta > Magnoliopsida > Asparagales > Iridaceae > Iris > Iris pallida. Next base: position 3,551 of record JANAVB010029293.1, on the reverse strand, counting down.
ACCCAATTTCTCATATACAATTTCATATGTATTCACGTACACACACGCCTACTATCTAACCATATGAACATGTCCCTATACACATAATGCTAGTTTTTCCCTCTCTAAGGCTCTGTATATATTGTGATTGGATTTCCATGCAATTAACTTTTATTCCTCAACTAGTGATTTTGATTTTTTCTTTGAATAGTACCCTTTTTCAGAAAATTGGTAGTTACCTTCATTTTATTTATTTCTTGATGAGTACCAGTTTTCACATAGAATGGTAGGCTGTCTTACAGTTTTGATGGTTTGTTGTTTCTGTAACTTCTCTAGTTTAGCACCCTAGATTGCTTGTGTGTTTGATACCCTATGACCGTTTTGGTTTAGCATGACTAGTATACCTAGATGAGACTTTCTCTACCACCGTATGCCATGACCCTGTATGCCGTTCTTTTTTGATGGTATGATTTGTTTAAGTTCTGGGACTTTGATTATGGGGGTTTGACCTAGAGGGAGTATGGACAATTTAATTTCGAGGACGAAATTTTTATAAGGTGGGTAAGATGTGAGCACCCTAAATTTGGGTTGATTTTTTTTTTTCTGATTGATTTTAATTTCAATAAATAATCTATTATGTTATTTATCTTTAAGTGTACTTTCCCGTGCCATTGATATTTGGAGTGTCAGGGATGTTCAACTCTAGAAATCTTCTTCATAAGTTTTGGAGTGGACAGGATTACCTTCATGATGGTATATAGTGTCCCATCCAAACTTGTTCCCTTGTGCTCTTTTTGCTTCGCTGAACTTCGGGTCGAATTAGACCATTGATTATTATTTATTTTTCCCACTCTTTTCCTTGATCATTTTCAGTGTGTTACCGTGACTTTCAAATTGGAAGCGCAAGACCAGTCAGTTTCTTGAAACCAACTCATCATGCGTGATCTACTCAAGATGCTCTTCATCCTTGACCTTCGTGTCCCACTCAGACACGTCATTTTGTGCTCCATTTGCTTCGCACAACTTTCCTGACACGTGACCCGATTTTATTTCACTCCACGGCGTCACATTCATTTTCCAACTTGATTTGTGGGTTCCCTGTCGACCAATACCTGTCAGCCCCAACTATGGACATGGCCCACTTTGAGCCTACTATCTGTCCGCCACTTGTGTCCCATTTATTGGAATTCCCATGTGCTACTTATTTGCCCTTGAACATCAACACCTATTTTTAATTCAATTATTGCATAATGTCCGGTTTTGGATCCAATCCGGCTCCACTGAACCCAACACCAGCTTCATTTTTCCTCTCTCATGACGCCCTCATATTTCTTGCCCAAAATATCTAGTACTCATTTTGCCTATTTTTTCTATGTTTAATAGAAATTTTCTATTGATTTTTAACTCCATGGAATGACCTATTTTTCCCAATATTAATCCTAGCCTTTGGGTTCTCTCTTGTAATCCTCACCATCAATTTCCATTCATTTTTTTTTCCCACACAAACTCCTCACAGCCGGCCCTAAGTTTGAGGAGAACTTTTCTCCCATTCTCTCTCTCATTAATTGCAATATTATCCTTCTCTCTCTCCCTTTCAATTATTTTCAACTCAACAACTTCACCAACAGCATTCCCATGCACCTCCTCACTCCCTCACCCGACCTCACACCAGCCTCCTTCTGGCCCGGCCTTCGCCGTCGGCCACCGATCCTCCGCCGTCGGCCTCCCCCACGGCGACCTCCACCTCCTCTCCATTTCTTCCTTCTTCCTCCTCCTCTTCACTAGCCCGCCACCACCATGGCCGCACCCACCACCATACATTCCAGTCACCACCACCGCTACCGCTGCTGCGTAGCTGCCCCTGCCTCGCCGTGGCCAGGTTGGCTTCCCTGTGCCGCCGCGCCGCCTGGCCTGGCCGCGTGCACCAAATGCAACAGCAGCAGCCGCTGCACCGTAGCAGGCGCACGCGCGCGCGGGCCGCCCTCGTGCGCCACCGCGTGGGCCGCCGTGGCTCCGGCGACCCATCCCCGTGGTGCCCCACTCCGACGTACTGTCCCCTGACGGCCACCGTCCTCCGGGACGCGCCGTCGAGGCGATTCGTGCGTTTTGCACGACGTCCCGTCGTGACGCGCGCGAAATGAAGTTCGTTTTGGTGCCCCGTCGCAGCAACTTCATACGCGTTTTCCTAGAAATCTGACCGTTGATCGGCGATTTCTCTCTCCGTCACAATCTCGGTATATCCACCTTCATCCCTATCAATTTTCGTCCGTTAATTTTCGTTTGATACATCAAAACCGGCCACCAAGTTGACCGTTTAAATTGTATTAAATTTGGATAGTTTTGCGGGGCCAACTTCGTCAGCTTGTATCTCCTCCCCTGCAGCTCCGTTTGGCGTGCTACTAGTTCCAGTACGAAGCTGGTATAACCCTGTTGCTACCCCTCCAGTTTCGTTTCATTGTGAGCTTGTTTGGTTGGTTGAATTCGACGCCAAAGTTGGTCGTCCGAATTCGCAATTTCCAACTTGTAAAATTCTATTTTTAACACGGGACTCCAGATTTCATTTCTGACACCACCATTAGACTCGTGGCATCGTTCTGGCATGTTTTTATATAAAATTTGTTAGATTTGGATAACGTGGGCCCGGGCACGCATTTCGGTGCAAAGCGGGTCCCACTTTCTGGGTCAACGGGACTCTTTGACGCCGGCTCATCAGAATCCAATTCCGGATATACCGTTGAGTTTGTATCGTCATTCTGGACTCGTCTACATGTAGTTTGCTGAGTTTTGAGAACTTTGGCTCCGGCACGTATTTCCGTGCAAACCGGAATCCCAAGTTCTGGTCAACGGGCCAAATTGAGATCGGGTCAACGGAATCCAATTCTGGAGATACCGTTGGGTTCGTATCGTCATTATGGTTTCGTGGACATATAATTTGTTATATTTTATTGACTTATTTTCTTGCACATTTTTCGGTGCAAAATGGCTCCGACACGGACACCGTTTTGACCCAAAATTACCTTTTTGCCCTTGTGTCCAAATTGGACCGATGGGTAGGCTATCCTAGCTAATTTGACCATTTTGGACACGTTGGCGATGTTTATTTCATCGTCCGACAATATTGTTGATAGTTTCTCTAAGTTTAGCCTTGTTATAATTAATTAATAATTAATCCTTATAATGCTCGTATTTCGGGATTAATACAACGAAACTGAGCTCAGTCAATTCCAGTGATCTCATATCGCTGAAATTGACAAGGGACACGTGGAACACCATAATAAGATTATCAACCTTACCATTGATATTCTTATCTCGATTTGCGTGTCGTAAGTTTCGACGTACGAATAACGAAGTACACTTTATATTTTCAATAATTAGACTAGATTTGACCCTGTTGACAGAGTTGACCAGTTGACCCAAAGTCAACTGTAAGTCAACACTTGACCTAGTTTGACTAGATTATTGACCGGAGTTGACCTAGAGTCGTTTGACTTAGAAGAACCTAGTATAAGATAGATTGCTTGTAGAGATTTATTTATTACAACTTGAACACCTTGTAACCTATGTTGCTTTAA
>JANAVB010029292.1:0-53132 GCA_029216955.1 Iris pallida | reverse complement strand
CTGCGTCCAACACTACAATCAGCGGCTTCAACACTAGCAAGAGCGAACCGCTGGAAAAGATTCGGCTGAAATGTCATATCGACGGCCATGGATACATGAATACATGGTGGTGCCGTCTACTCTCCACCAATGCATGAAATACGTGTCCACAATGGCATATTCATGGACGGAGTTTACTGATGTCGATCCCTTCAGAGGGATTGAAGCCTTTTTCACCGACTCCGATCTGTACAAATCAATTCATTTGGACGATGAAGCCAACGATGTCGATGTCGAAGCAGAGGACACTGAAGAAGAAATAATGACCAGTGCCCCTCTGAAGGTGCAACTCAAGGGAAAACCTCCCCAAGCATCGGCCCCTATCGTGGTCAAGCTACGCGGGAGGGCACCAGCCTCTAGTTGAACACCAACTGAAGCCCCTTTGAAGATACGACTCAAGGGGAGGCCTTCCAAGTGTCGGCTCATATTGTGATTAAGCTGTACGGGAAAGCACCAGTCTTCGAGGTGCCAGCCGAGGCGCCTCTCAAAGTCCGGCTCAAATTTAAGCCTCCCTAGTTATCGGCTCCGCTCGTGGTCAAGCTACAAGGGAAGGCCCCAACATCTCTCTCAGCACAGGCTCAAAAGCCGATACGGGTCAGACTCCCGATGAACTCTCCCGAATCGCCCAAGGCTACTTCGTTTCTCACCGACGAGGAATTAGGAGAGTACATATCTGCCAATGTTGACGTCCCATCTCTTGATGATGTAATCCCCTAGGACAAGATCCCATAGTTTATCAATAAAAGGCTGTCTTTGAATTATTCTAGTTTTTCGCATTGGAATGTCATGTATACTCTAGATAATGCCTTTCAGTCGTTGCAAACACAAATGACAACTTTTAATCATGTAAATCGAGTCGTTCTGTACCAAAGGGTCTGTTATATAGTTCCGTCCCGGAACCAGGACGAGAAAACTATCATCTTCGGAAAGTTGAGCGTCATCAAGACCTCCCACAAGTCGAGCCTGAACCAGACACCAGTAGAATGCAAGTTTATCAGTACACCGATCAAGCAAAGTACCTCATCCAAAAGATGGATTATGACTTGAAAAGCGGCCAGGGCCTAAACTATGGCAAAGGTGGACGTCTTTCTTTACGACTCTAGTTCCAAACGGGAAGCCACAAGACTATTACCATCGCACTCGATGGGGGGTAGGCTACATCACACCTCCGACAACCCCGGAAAGTTCAAAAGCGTAAGAGGCTATACACTCTCACTCATCTGAAGCTTCAACTTGGGACTTCGACACCAGTATTGGTCCAATCTTCAGGAAAGTGTTATCAGTCAACATGACATCCACACATCCTTCAGAATAAGAAGACGATGATCAAACAGGAGTTCTTCGAAGAAGAATCATGGGCTCAATGCCTAGGTGCACAATGGGAATCTCGCTTTGAGCTACGAGAAACCCCTACTGAAGATGAAGTCGAGCAGATCGACTTAGGGGATGAATCCTCATCTAAACCCATCTTCATCAGCAAAAGCCTGACAGGAGAAGACCGGGAATCCTTGTTTCAACTTGTCAAAGAGTATATCGACGTCTTCGCCTGGAGCTATGAAGATATGCCAGGTCTAAACCCACAAGTCGTAATGCATAAGCTTAACATCTTGCCTAATGCTAAGCCCGTTAAGCAGCAACAACGATGCTTTCGTTCTAACATCATGGACGCCATTGACAAAAAAGTGGATAAACTCTTAGACAGTGGGTTTATTCGCAAGAAACATCCAGATTGGGTAGCCAACATCCTTTCCGTTACTAAAAAGAATGGGAAGATCCGAGTCTGCATCGACTTCAGGGACCTCAACTCCGCTTGCCCGAAAGACGAGTTTCCACTCCCGATCACCGACATAATTATCGACAACACATGTGGCTTTGAATGCATGTCCTTCATGGACAGATACTCGGGCTATAACCAGATCAAGATGTTCCCGGATGACGAAAAACACACGTCGTTCAGGACTCCAAAGGGGATTTATTGCTTGATGTTCTTTGGCTTAAAGAACGCATGTGCCACATTCCAATGAACTATGAGCACCATCTTCTGCCAATACCTCCACAAAACAGTGGAATGCTATGTCGATGACATTGTAGTCAAAAACCGTCTACGAGGTGATCACTTAACAAGATCTGAGGACAGTCTTTGATCTCATGCGAATACATCAACTCAAGGTGAACCCCGTTAAGTCTTTAGGGTTTTCAGTGGCAAATTCCTGGGTTTCATCATCACTGCAAAATGCATCGATGTTGACTCCGAGAAGACCAAAGCCATCCTTGATATAGACCCTCCGAAGAACATTAGAGAACTTCGAGGCCTACGAGGACATCTCGCATATATTCGAAGGTATATAGCAAATCTTTTCGGAAAATGTCAACCCTTTACCAAACTTATGAAGAAGGGAGTCTTCTACGTCTAGACGGAGGAATGTCAGAAGGCATTTGACGATATCAAGGCTTATCTCACAAGTCCCCTAGTTCTGGTGGCACCGTCGTAGGCAAGCCCTTTGTGCTCTACGTCTGTGCGATGGATCATTCTCTTGGCGCTTTACTGGCTCAGAACAATGATGCAGGCTACGAGCAAGCCATTTTCTACCTGAGCAGGACAATGATTGGGGTCGAACACCGGTACAACCCCGCCGAAAAAGAATGTCTAGCTCTGATATTTGTCATCCATGTTTGCCATCGAAAATGCGACAAGGTAAAGAATGTCTAGCTCTGATATTTGTCATCCATGTTTGCCATCGAAAATGCGACAAGGTTTTATTGATTGATAAAACTTTGGTATTCCGATTACAAACAAAACAGTATACAATGTAGGACTTAGACGTAGTCCTAGGAGTACACTTTTATTTTTATTTGGGAACTGTATCGGTGGAGCGAGTGGTAATACGTTGACTCCGTTGACGATTTGACGACGATCTTGGATTCTCTGAAGGTCTGGGTTGCTCTGGATGCCGGAGCATTTGGAGGAGAAGTAGACGTTATGTGTCTCTTCCCGTCTTTGTAGGTAGATATGATGATCTGTCTGTGTGTGTGTGTGGATGAAGGAATGGTCCTTCTATTTATAGACAGTAGATTGGTCTGCTCATGCACGTATATGTAGGATGCGCCTGTACATGGGAACACCATGTGGCTGATGTTGTGGGGCGCAATGGACGATGCGCCCTGAGTTGAAGCTGAATCTTGTTTGAACTGCACTGTTGGGCTGCGGTGGAGCTGACACATGGCAGTTACGAAGATTTGGCCGTTGCTGAGATCTTGGGTGGTTAGCACCCATTCGTAGGCAGAACTGAGTCAAATGACACGTGGTGCATGTTCATGGATCAAAGATCTCGAATTTGGTGGAGGATGATCTGTCAGGATGCGGCTAGGATCTGGCGCATGGGGCGACTTGGTCTATGACTTTTAGAGGTCACAGACAAGTCTGGGCGTATGGCTTCTGAGGCGCATGCAGAGCTTTGAGTGCATGGTTGTGGAAGCACATGCAGAGACTTGGCTTCTGTCTTTTGGGATCAGGAGTAAGTCGGGAGCGCATGGCTTTTGAGGTGCATACAAACTTCTAAGCGTATGGCTGTGGAGGCACATGCGAGTGATCGACCAGCCATATGGCAAGGACAGCTGTAGCCGACAAAAGCAAGTAATGATGATGCTGACGTCTGCGGCTCTTCGTTTTCTGCAAAAATCTGCCAACTGTTCAGTCTTCGGAGAACGTGCTGTCGATTCTGTCACATAACATAAAATGCTTGATAGATGACGAGTTGAAGTGGGTGCATCAGTTTGTCCCCACTAGGCGCATGGGTCTATGTCCCATTGGAAACATCGGTACGAAGCGCATGGTGCTGACGGCGCATCTGTCGTATGGCACATCCTTATTGGCCCTTCCGTTGTGTTCTTCGAGGCGTTAATGGTTGTTTTAACTTGGCTGAATACGAAGAGGCAGATTTATTGGCATTAATGCAAATTCATTGCACAGAATATGAGGAGACTGCCACTTGGCGCATGGGCGAGGGTTGCCTTGCCTATAAATAGCTTTGTGAAGAGTTTTGTTTCTCATTTCACTTAGCTTTCCTTCATGGAGATGAACTCGATCGGTCCCTTGCCTCGACGAGTTGATGATGAACTCCTTTCGAAGACGAAGATGTGCCGAGTTGGTTTATTCACCATCGGCCCTGTTTTCGTACAAGCCTGTGAAAGTGTCTGTTGCATCCAAATATCGGGATCGTCGTGTCCCGACACCGGCTGAAGGTGCCTGTTGCATCCAAAGATCGGGGCAGTCGTACCCCGATTTTTGTTATGCTGGAAGAGCCGCAGGTCGGGGCTATCGTGCCCTGATTTTGTTAGGCTAGAAGAGCCACTCTTCCTGCTAGAGTGCCCGCACGTTGACAAGAAAGTGATTCGCTCTGACTATGCACGGGGATGCACCTACGCTGAAATGTTGGAATGATACGCCTGGCTGTAGCACTTGAGTGATCCGCCTGGCTGTAGCTTTTAGGATTTTGTTTCTCTTTATAAAAGAATTCTCCTTTGTTAAAGAGTTTTAGACATGTAATAGACTTTCATATGGAATAAAAGCCTAATTTTTATGTCTTTTTGCTGTTTTCTGTTGTGCCAAGTGTTCTACTGAGTTTCTTGGCACATGTCAATTTGGGCGCATGAGAGTTAGGGTGCATAGGTTTTGGCCTAAGATGCGCCTGAAATTCCATGCTTCTACAAGACCCCTTTCAAAGTTTTCAAATTTTTTTGCCAAGTTTTGGAATACTTTGAACAAGAAGCATGGGTAGTCGTTATTCTGGGCGCATGTCCTCGTCTGGGCGCATGGCTCTTCTTGGCGCATGACTACTTCGCGTATTACTGTAGGGGGTGCATGCTCTTCTCTGTTTTAATGCAGGAAGATAAACGTCTCGAATTTTGAAAGATTAATGATAATCTTTTGGAAGATATGCAGCCGTCAGTTTCATGAGACCCGAAGAGTTTTTGCTGATGTCAGCCTTTATCGGTTCACGTGCGTGGCTCATGCCTATAAATAGGCATTTGTGAGGGATAGAGAGTCTTCTACTTTTGTTTTCTCTTTCTCCTTCTTCTTCTAGAGTCTTTCGAAAACCCTAGCTTCTTTAGAGAGATGGCTCCTAAGACTCCCCGCGGTGGTGCGGGCCGAAGAAGGGGAAAGGACAAGGAGCTCGTGGAGGTTGACGTGGAGGACATTCCCGTCGTTGCAGCGATGCCCGCCGACGTTCGGCTGGCGGTGATCGGTGGGTGATCCCCTGTCTTGGTGCTTTCACTTTGTTGCAACACTGTTGGGACGCGTGGGTGTGACTGAAATGAGTCGCATCCCCATTGATATGCCTAGGCTTCCCATTGCTGACGTGCATGGACTTTGTCCTGATGATACACTAAAGCTCCTTCTGCTGACACGCATAGACTTAGGTCCTGATGATGCGCCGAAGCTCCTTTTGATGACGAGCATGGACTTAGGTCCTGATGATGCGCCGAAGCTTCTCTTCAAATGCGCTTGGGCCTCGGTCCTGTGCGTCTTGATGAGCTTCTAACTGTGCGCATGGGTTTCGACCCAGTTGATGCGCCAGATTGTTGATGCGTCTCAGATGCTTGTTCGAGCTTCTAAGTCTTATGCTAACTTTTCTTTGATTCCGTTGCAGTATCCATGCTGAAGGCGAAGGCTGTCGTGAAGGAGGAGATACTGCCTCCTCTCGTCAAATAAGAGCCGGTGACCGTTAAGGAGGAGGTGTTACCAAAGGTTGAAGTCAAGGAAGAACCGGTGACTGTCAGGGAGGAAGTTACTCCCAAGGTTGAATTTGCTGTCAAGGAGGAGCCACCGTCAGAGGGTAGTAGCACTGGGAGTTCTGACCCTCCTGCACTTGCCGAGGACCTTAATCAGATAGAGCCTTCATATGCGAAATGACTGAGGGAATGGTACATGCCTCAACGCAACTATGATCCCTGGCTGTGAGGATTCATTGGTTGCCTTGCAATTACTGTTTTCGGGAATATGAATAAAGACAATGTCCCTATTTTGTTTTAGTATTTCTGTCTGTCTTTAGCTTTTGTTTGAGATCTGAAGATGTATTTTGCTTCTTTTTGATGTCGATGTAATCTTTTGTTTCATTCTTAGCTGAAGAAATGAAAGAACTTTTTGCTTGTTCATTTTTGTGATGAACCTGTGATTTTTGGTGGACCTATTATCTTTTGCGCACCTTGGTTTCTTGGTACAGATAATAAGTTGCCCATGGAGGAAACCGACATATTCACTCAGAGGTAATATGGACGTGGTAAATATGGGGTAATGGTAGAGCTTTCCTACTCATAGGTGACATGGACGTGGTTGGAGTGAACTCTGTAGGGATGTATATAACAACTCAGAGGTGATATGGACGTGGATGTTCTATGATTGACGTACAACAATGGGAGGATTGTTGTATGGGATGTTTACTCAGAGGTAATGTGGACATGGTAAACATAGTAATGAGCATGATCCTACGTAATGTAGAATTTTGCTTTGTGGGGTGTAGATAAGCACACAGAGGTGATGTGGACATGGTTGTTCTCCTACTGGGGATGCAACGGAACAACTGGCTTCCAGAAGCACTGGGTTGTCAAAGAAGGGGAGTGAACTTGGTTATCAGGTTCACAAATTCCCTTGCTGGGGAGAAGGAAGTACATTCTGAAGGGTGTCAGTAGTAGTACTTCTTTAGGAACTTGCTGTTGATGGGCATCATGAACAAGTCCCATTAGGTTGAGCGAGCCAGTAAGCACCGTTTGAGTATACCGTCTCTATGATGAAGGGTCCTTCCCATTTGGGTTTGAACTTTTCCAGTGTCTTGTGAGTCATCACCATCAGTCTCCTGACTGCCAGAACCAGGTCGCCTACTTGGAAAGTCATCTGTTTGACTCTTCTGCTGAAAGCCTGTGAAATACGGGCTTGATAAAGTTCGATGCGCTATTGAGCCAAGAGGCATTTTTCATCCAGCGCCACCAACTCCTGCAGACGGCGATGTTGATTGTCCTTTTCCGTCAATTGATTTGTGATCGCCACCCCGGAGTGAGAGGATTGGATCTCTAGAGGCAGCACTACTTCGTCTCCAAAGACCAAAGAGAGTGGTATGTTACCCGTCGGGGTCCGTACCGTTGTGCGATAGACCCAAAGCATTCACTGAGCTTCTCGTCCCAGTCACGCTTGTTTGATGACACGACCATTCAGCCAATCCGTTTGCTGCCGGATTGTAGGCGGTTGATCTGAATACGATTCTTGTCGCAGAATCTAATGAACGCATGGCTGATGAATTGCGGGCCGTTGTTGTGGATGATCCTCCGGAGCACCCCGAAACGGTAGATGACGTGATACTTGATGAAGCTGATCACCTTTGAGCTTTTCACCTCTGTCACTGGTACTGCTTCTGCCCATTTAGAGAAGTAGTCGGTGATTGCTAGGATAAAACGGTATCCCCTGGATGAGGGTGGGGTAATAGGTCCCACTATATCCATGTCCCAGGCTTCAAATGGCCAAGAGGCGACCGTAGAATGTAGAGGCTCTGACGGTCTGTGGATGAAGTCGGCGTGTAGCTAGCAAGCACGACATTTCTTTGCATACTCGACAGCGTCGGCCATCATGGTGGGCCAGTAATAGCCCATACGTCGAAGTCGATCCTGTAACTTAGGACCTGGTTGATGGGCTCCGCATGTTCTGTCATGAGCTTCTTGAAGAGCTTGGACTGCTTCTTCGTTTGATAGGCATCGGAGGAGAAGTCCATCGTAGGAGCGTCGGTACAGCATTTTAGTAGCCGTATCGTAATAAACCGAGCGAGCGCCTTCTGATTGAGACTGCTTCTTTTGGGTCCTCCGAGAGGATTCTGTAGACGACAAAGTCGATGACGGGAACCTCCAGTCTCTGACGTTGATGCTGGTGTCTGTATCCATGACATAAGTTGTCCGCATGCATAGATTGTTTCTAGGGTATGCCAAATCCGACCCACTACTATAATAAAGTATTACGTGCTGATCGGTGCTGCTAATGAGGCGGCGAGGCCGGCCAGAGCGTCAGCTTCTAAGTTTGTAGCCGAGGCACATGTTCTATTAAGAATTCAGCGAAGGTTGAGATGACGTCCAACGCTGCTGTGTGATAAGAGATCAGGTCTTCATGGCGGACCTCGTATTGTCCTCGAACTTGATTAACGACGAGTTTTGAGTCACCATAAGACTCGAGGCGTTCTACCCTCAGCTGTTTTGCTAACTGGAGTCCCATGATGAGGGCATTGTACTCTGCAACATTGTTGGAGCACGGCTCTGAAAGGGAATAGGCACGCTGGATGACCAACTTGTCGAGAGAGATCAGGACAACCCCTACTTCTGCGATGATCTGGCCTTTGGGGCCTGTTCTTGAAGCCCGGTCGAAGAACATCCGCCAAACGGGGTTCTCTTCAGTAATGTTTGATTCTTGCACTTCATCTGGAATGTCTTCATAGAGTCTGGACGATTCCTGAATTGGGTGCGCGGCTAGGAAATCGGCCAGTGCTTGGCCCTTGACAGATTTTTGTGGGACAAATATCATGTCATATGGTGTCAATAGTATCGCCCAAGTAGCCAATCAGAAATTTTGCGCTCCCGGCTTTGTCATGAGGACTCTGAGCGGATTGACTCGAGAGATGACATGAATTGTCTATCCCGAGACATAATGGCGAGTCTTCTGGATGGCGAACACTAGAGCTAGACATTCTTTTTCGACAGGGTTTTACCGGTGTTCGGCCCCGATCATTGTCCTGCTGAGGTAGTAGATGGCTTGCTCGTGGCCCGCATCATTGTTCTGGGCCAGCAAAGCGCCAAGAGAATGGTCCATTGGGCGGACATAGAGTAGAAATGGTTTGCCTACGACGGGCGCCGCCAAGACGCTGGGGTTCGTCAGATAAGCTTTAATGTCGTCGAAGGCTCTTTGACATTCTTCCGTCAAGACATAGGAGACTCCCTTCTTCATGAGCTTGGTGAAGGGTTGGCATTTTCCGAAAAGGTTCGCAATAAACCTTTGGATGTGTATGAGACGTCCTGCAGGCCTCGAAGTTCTCTAAGGTTCTTCGGAGGGTCCATGTCAAGGATGGCTTTAGTCTTCTCGGGGTCGACATAGATGCCTTTTGCAGTGATAATGAAGTCCAAGAACTTTTCACTGGAAACCCCAATGAAGGATTTGGCGGGGTTCATCTTGAGCTGATGTGCCCGCATGAGATCGAAGACTGTGTTCAGATCTTGCAGTTGATCGCCTCGAAGACGACTCTTGACGGCGATATCGTGAACATAACATTCGACTGTTTTACGGAGGTGCTGGCAGGAGATGGTGTTCATGGCTCTTTGGTATGTGGCACCTCATTCTTTAGGCCAAAGGGCATTATTGTGTAGCAAAAAAACCCCTTCGGAGTCCTGAACGACGTGTGCTTTTCGTCGTCTGGAAACATCTTGATTTGGTTGTAGCCTGAGTACCCGTCCATGAAGGACATGCGCTCGAAGCCACATGTATTTTCGATCATTACGTCAGTGATCGGGAGTGGAAACTCGTCCTTCAGGCAAGCCGAGTTGAGGTCTCGGAAGTCAATGTAGACTTGAATCTTTTCGTTCTTCTTGGTGACAGGGACGACGTTGGCTACCCATTTCGGATGTTGCTCTTCGCGAATAAACCTGCTGGCCAGGAGTTTATCCACTTTTTTGTCAATAGCGTCCATAATGTTGGGATGAAAGTGTCGCTGTTGCTGCTTAACGGGCTTAGCGTCAGGTAAGATATTAAGCTTGTGCGTTGCGACTTGTGGGTCGAGCCCTGGCATGTCTTCGTAACTCCAGGCGAAGACGTCGATGTATTTTTTGACCAGTTGGACCAAAGATTCTCGGTCCTTTCCTGCCAAGCTCTTGCTGATAAAAATAGGTTTGGATGAATAACCATCCCCGAGGTCGATCTACTCGACTTCGTCTTCGGTAGAGGGTTCTCATAATTCAAAGCGAGATTTCCATTGTGCGCCTAGGCGTTGAGCACATGGTTCTTCTTCGAAGAACTCTATTGTTTGATTGTCGTCTTCATCTTCTAAAGGATGCTCAGACGTCATATTGGCTGACAGCATCTTCCTGAAGATTGAGCCGACGCTGGTGTCAGTCCCAAGTTGAAGCCTCAGACGAGTGAGTGTGTGCGACGTCTTCTGCTCCTGAACTTTTTACGGGTGTTGGGGGCGTGATGTAGCCTACCCCCCGTGTGATAATAGTCTTGTGGCTTCCTTTTCGAAACATAGTCGTAAGGAAAGACGTCGGCCCTTGCCATAATTTAGACCCTGGCCGCTTTTCAGGTTGTAGTCCATCTTTTGGATGAGATACTTGGCTTGATCATTGTACCGGTAAATTCGCACGCTGCCGGTGTCGTGTTCTGGCTTCGTCAGTGGAAGGTCTTGGTGACGCTCGACTTTGCCGAAGATAATAGGTTTCTCGTCCTGGTTCTGAAACGGGACTATATAACAGACTCCTTGGTACATGACGACTCGATTTACATGATTAACAGTCGTTATTTGTGTTTGCAACGACTGTAGAGCATTATCTAGAGTATAAATGGCATTCCAATGTGGAAGACTAGAATAATTGAAAGACATCCTTTTATTGATAAAATACGGGATCTTGTCCCGAGGGATTACATCATCAAGGGACGGTGCGTCCACATTAGCGGATATGTGCTCTCCCAGTTCTTCGTCAGTGAGTACTGGAGGGGCCTGAGGTGGTTCGGGAGAACCTATTGGGAGCTTGGCCATTGTCGGCTCTGGTGCCGATAGAGATACATGGGGCCTTCTCTTGAAGCTTAAGAGGGGCTGAAGACTAAGGAGGTCTGCCTTTAAGCCGTACCTTGAGAGGTGCCGCAGTTGGTGTTCCGGCGGCTGTTACCTTCCCACATAGTTTTGCTACGAGAGGAGCAGACACTTTAGGAGGCTTCCCCTTGAGTCGTATCTTCAAGGGGGCTTCAGTGGATGCTCCGCCTAGAGAAGTTGGTGCCCTCCCGCGAAGTTTGACCACTATAGGAGACGGGGTTTGAGGCGGCTTCCCCTTGAGTCGCACTTTCAGGGGAGCGTCAATTATCATTTCTGACTCCAAGTCAGCTTCGGCTTCATCATCGGCATCGTTGGCTTCATCTTCGAGATGAATCGATTTGTACAGATCAGATTCGGTGAAGAAGGCTTCAATCCCTCTGAAAGGATCGATATCAGCGAACTCTGTTCGGACTATACCGTTTGTGGATACGCACTTCATACATTGATTGAGAGTGGATGGTACCACCATGTATTCGTGCAGCTACGGTCGTCCTAACAAGATGTTGTAGTTGACGTCCTCATCCACAACATAACAGGTAACTTCGGTCTTGAGATCACCGATACGATACTTCAGCCGGATCTTCTCCAGCGGCTCACTCTTGCTGGCATTGAAGCCACTGATTGTAGTGTGGGATGCAGTCAGACGATGCATCGGGATCCCCAATGTCTGGAGCAGAGTTCGGGGGATAATGTTGAGAGAAGACCCCGGGTCGATCTGCATTCGATCCACCTTGATGGCACCAACGTACCCTGTGTAATACAGTGGTCTGTTGTGCATGTTGTTCTTGAGCAGCATATCTTGTTGAGTGAATGTGATGTTAGGGATGATCTCCCCCATACTATGGCAGTGTGGACATGATACTGGATCGTCCTCAGGCTGCTTGACCTGACTGATGAAAGCCTCAGCATCCTTCAGGGCTTCGCAGAGTGCCTCCCGAGTATCTTTAGACAAGTGGAGGAGCTCAAACAAGGACAACTTAGCTGGAGTACTGGCAAGTTGTGCTAGTATGTCGAAGTTGTGGGGTTTGGTTAACCCCGAAGCGTTGTCTCTTCGTAGAGGTCTGTCGAAGCGGGCCTCCTTATGCTTCTGTTTGTTAGCTGCTGGAAATTGGGAAGGACCTTCACCTTGAGCAGTCGAGGTGGTGACGGGAGGTGCCACTTCGATAGGGGCTTCCTCAGGCTGAGCGTTCTACTGTGAACGCGTTTGTACAGGAAGTGCCTCCTTGGGAGAGGAGGTCACCATTTGGCAAGACTTGGGCTTCTTGCCTTTAGCTTTGGAGGTAGAATGTACCCCCTGTTGAGTCAGTTCCGGAGCGAGATTTGGGTGAACCCACATGATCTCCCCCGGAGATGTGGTGAGTGAAATCAGTCCACTCGCGTTGTCACGAGTCGGTGGACGGTTGAGCACCTCTAATGTCGCCTTCGGGGTGGGGACAACACCATCTTGAGTTGTAGTAGGCGGTAAGGCGTCGAACTGGAGCGACACCATGTTGGCTGATACTGTCTTCTCCTCGTAATCGACTGAGATGACGTTCGCATTGATCATGCATTGTATGTAGTTCTTGAGGATGTAGCAACCTTGAGTTGGATGTCCAACGAACCGATGGTAGTGACAGTACCTCGGGTCGTCCACTCTGCCCACCTCATCAGGACGCTTAGGATCAGGCAACTTGATCTTGTCGCTCTATTTCAGCATCTCGAAGATTTGTAAGGTGTCCTCGTTATTGAAGGAGTAGACCTCCTTCGGCCTCGGTGCTGGTGGAGGCTTCTGAGCGGGCCCTTGTGTGCTTTTCTAAGCGTTGACAGTCAATGCTTGCTTCCCTTTCGCCTCGCGCCTACTGTTGCTGGTAGCAGGCCGTTTCCCTTTGTCATCAAAGGCGGGGAAGCTAATCCCCCGAAGGCGAGCATTACGTGCCTTCTTCTCAGCAGCTTCGGCCCCGATGATCAATGAACTCCAATCGGGAGGCTGGGTGGAGTCGAGCCAGAGATTGATTGCAGGAGTCATGTTCATGCTGCGAGCATCGATCAGTGCATGTTCTGGCGTACCCGGAGGCAACCTTAAGCATGATTGTCGGAAACGTTCGATGAAGGCTCGAACAGTCTCCTTCTCTGTCTGGCGTACTTCTATAAGAGATAACATGGTCATGTCCTTCCCACCGTTGTAGAATTGGTCGAGGAAGAGGCGTGTAAAGTCATCGAAGGATGATATGGAGTGGTCAGGGAGACTGCAGTACCAGTCGTAAGCGACTCCCTTCAATGCCCCGACAAATCGGCTGGTGAGTAGGGCGTCTTCCTTTGGGGGATGTCCCATTTGAGACTGGAAGTAGGTCAGATACCGGCAAGGAGAATTCTTTCCATCGCATGGTGTTAGTGTTTGTGGTTTATACTTGGGAGGGTAAACCACTTTGTTCCACTCAAGAAGGTAAGGTTGCGGGATTCCCATCTTCTGACGTTCTTCCTGCTTGTTTCGTGCTTCAAGGCGCTCACGCAGATCTCTGATCATGTCAACCAGCTCTTCTGTAGAACTGGGAGCCGGTGAGGGCGGTAAGGTGCAGTGTGATGATCTGCACCCGAAGATACTCGTTGACGTAGTATACTTGTTTCTCCATTGGCCTCTGGATCGGGACTGATGAAAACAGGTGTCCTTGCTAATGGTTGAGATGCCAGAGCGGTCCGAATCTCAAATACCATTTGAGTCAAGGATTGCATGATGGCAGAGAGGGTTTTGAGGCTCCCTTCCAGGGTGTCCAAGCGCTGCACGATGTCCGGAGCTGGAGCGTCTGACTCTCCTTCATCACCACCCCCAGCCATGTAGACTGGCATAACATGGGTGGAAGTGGACGGATTGGTTGAGGCTTCGCTTTCGACCTCACTTTCCTACGGAAGGGCCTCCCCTTCTGAGGCCTCGTACTGGCTACCCCCTGTTATCTCGGGGTCGGTTCCTTGGAGAACGTCCTCATCTTCAAGCAGAGGGTTGTCATGGATAGCAGGAGTTCGACTCTGTACAGTTTACCATTGGCAGCGAGTATGATTTTGAGCGCGCATCTCCGGTTCACTGTGGGCGTAGCATATTTGGGGTGCATGGTACGTGCTACCTTGGATTTCTTCGTACCAGCCCGCGAAGGCGTATAGTACTCAGAATCCAACTCATCCTCGCCACGACAGCGAGTGATTCTGTTAAAGACATAGGCCCTCTCCTGCACGCCAGAGTTTATGCACGGGAAGTTGGATGCGCCTTTGTTTCGTCGGCACATCTTCTTCGATTGGGAAGAGGACAATTGGGGAATGCAGTTAACACTGCATTTTCCTGGCAGATGCACTGCACTGGCGGGCGCATCTTGCTTGCTGAGAACGTCAGCAGGAAGGGTGGGCTGCGGTGGCGCGTCCCCTTCAGTGGTGGTGCTCGGCGCATCTCCTTTGCGCACCCAGACTTCGCGATTCTTCGGCTTTGGCAGCCGCTTCGAAGGACTTGCGCTGCCTTCAGAGATGAACTCCTCATACGCCTGTTGATTGAGGTGCACCATGAGTGTCTTGTGGGAAGAGCCAAGCTTGTTGTCGTCGGATTGCGACACAACTTTCTCGTCAGAAGAGAAAGAAGTCCCCAGCAGAGTCGCCATCTTGTTTGCCATCGAAAATGCGACAAGGTTTTGTTGATTGAGAAAACTTTGGTATTCCGATTACAAACAGAACAGTATACAATATAGGACTTAGACATAGTCCTAGGAGTCACTTTTGTTTTTATCTGGGAACTGTATCGATGGAGCGAGTGGAGCTGAATCTTGTTTGAACTGCGCCCTGAGTTGAAGCTGAATCTTGTTTGAACTGCACTGTTGGGCTGCGGTGGAGCTGACACGTGACAGTTGCGAAGATTTGGCCGTTGCTGAGATCTTGGGTGGTTAGCACCCATTCGTAGGCAGAACCGAGTCAAATGACACGTGGTGCGTGTTCATGGATCAAAGATCTCGGATTTGGTGGAGGGTGATCTGTCATGATGCGCCTAGGATCTGGCGCATGGGGCGACTTGGTCTATGACTTTCAGTAGTCACAGACAAGTCTGGACGCATGGCTTCTGAGGCGCATGCAGAGCTTCGAGTGCATGGCTGTGGAAGCGCATGCAGAGACTTGGCTTCTGTCTTTTGGGATCAGGAGTAAGTCCGGAGCGCCTGGCTTTTGAGGCGCATACAAACTTCTAGCCGCATGCAAGTGATCGGTCAGCCACGTGACAAGGACCGCTGTAGCCGACAAAAGCAAGTAATGATGATGCTGACGTCTGCGGCTCTTCGTTTTCTGCAAAAAGCTGCCAACCGTTCAGTCTTCGGGGAACGTGTTGTCGACTCTGTCACATAGCATTAAATGCTTGATGGGTGACGAGTTGAAGTGGGCGCATCAGTTTGTGTCCCACTAGGCGTATGGGTCTATGTCCCATTGGGCGCATCAGTACGGAGCGCATGGTGCTGACGGCGCATCTGTCGTTTGATGCATCATTATTGGTCTGTCTGTTGAGTTCTTCGAGGCGTTAATGGCTGTTTTGGCTTGGCTGAATACGAAAAGACAGATTCATCAGCATTAATGCAATGCACAGAATATGAGGAGACTGCCACTTGGCGCATGGACGAGGGTTGGCCCGGCCTATAAATAGCTTTGTGAAGAGTTTTATTTCTCATTTCACTTGGCTTTCCTTCATGGAGACGAACTCGATCGGTCCCCTGCCTCGGTGAGTTGACGATGAACTCCTTTCGAAGACGAAGATGTGCCGAATTGGTTTATTCACCATCGGCCCTATTTTCGTACAAGCCTGTGGAAGTGCCTGTTGCATCCAAATATCGGGATCGTCGTGTCCCGACACAGGCTGAAGGTGCCTGTTGCATCCAAAGATCGGGGCAGTCGTGCTCCGATTTTTGTTATGCTGGAAGAGTCGCAGGTCGGGGCTATCGTGCCCCGATTTTGTTAGGCTAAAAGAGCCACTCCTCCTGATAGAGTGCCCGCACGTTGACGAGGAAGTGATTCGCTCTGACTATGCACGGGAATGCGCCTATGCTAAAATGTTGGAATGATACGCCTAGCTATGTTGAAGTGATGCGCCTGACAAGTGATGCGCCTGGCTGTAGCTTTTAGGATTTTCTTTCTCTTTGTAAAAAAATTCTCTTTTGTAAAAGAGTTTTAGACATGTAATAGACTTTCATATGGAATAAAAGCCCAATTTTTATGTCTCTTTGTTGTTTTTTGCTGTGCCAAGTGTTCTGCTGAGTTTTCTGGCGCATGTCAATTTGGGCGCATGAGAGTTAGGGCGCATAGGTTTTGGCCTAAGATGCGCCTGAAATTCTATGCTTCTACAATCCAGAAGACTCGTCATTATGTATCAGGTCAGATGATCCATGTCATTTCCCGAGTCAATCCACTCAGGGTCCTCATGACAAAGCCGGGAGTGCTGAACTCTCGATTAGCTACATGGACAATACTATTGACACTATATAATAGGGTATTTGTCCCGCAAAAAGTTGTCAAGGGCCAAGCACTGGCCGACTTCTTAGCTGCACATCTGATTCCGGAATCGTCCAAACTCTATGAAGACATTCCAGATGAAATGTTAGAGTCCAACATTACCGAAGAAAATTCCGTATGGCAGATGTTCTTCGACGGCGCTTCTAGAACAAGCCCTAAGGGTCAGATCATCGTAGGAGTGGGGGTAGTCTTGATCTCTCCAGACAAGCTGGTCATCCAGCGTGCCTATTCCCTCACGAAGCTGTGCTCTAACAATGTGGTGGAGTACAATACCCTCATCATGGGACTACAGTTAGCAAGACAGCTGGGGGTTGAACACCTCGTCATACGACGATTCGAAACTCGTTGTCAACCAGGTCCGAGGACAATACGAAGTCCACTACGAAGACCTGGTCCCCTATCACAAAGCAGCCTTAGACATCATCTCAACCTTCGACGGGTTCTTCATAGAACACGTACCTAGGCTACAAAACCTGGAGGCTGATACCTTGGCTGGCCTCGCGGCCTCATTGGCGGCACCCATCGGAACTCGACACTTCGTTATAGTGGTTGGCCGGGATTTGGCGTGTCCCAGGAACAATTTGTGCATGTGTTTGAGCCATGCCATATGCCTGCAGACGCCAGTATCAACGTCAGAGTTGGCGGTTTCCTTTCATTGACTTCGCAGCCTATGGAATCCTCCCACGACCCGAAGGAGGCGCTCTCTCCAATTCTACTACGATATAGCCACCAAAATGCTGTATCGACGCTCTTACGATGGGCTCCTCCTCCGATGTCTATCAAACGAGGAAGCCGTCGAAGCTCTTCAGGAGGCTCATGATGGACCTGCAGAGCTCATCAACCCGGTCCTAAGCTAGAGGACCGACTCCGACGTTGTGCTATTACTGGCCCACTATGATGACCGACGCTACTGAGTACGCTAAGAAGTGCCGTGTTTGTCACCTCCATGCTGACTTCATCCACCGACCTTCGGAGCCTCTACACCCTACGGTTGCCTCCTGGCCATTCGAATCTTGGGGTATGGACATAGTGGGACCAATTATCCCTCCATTATCCAGAGGACACCACTTCATCCTGGCAATCATCGACTACTTCTCTAAGTGGGCGAAAGCAGTACTGCTGATAGAGGTGAAGAGCTCGAAGGTGATCAGCTTCATCAATCATCATGTCATCATCTACTGTTTCGGGGTACCCCAGAGGATCATCCACGACAACGGTTCATAATTTATAAGCCATGCGTTGAGCAGGTTCTGTGACAAGAATCGCATTCAGAACATGGCGTCAACCGCTTACAATCCGGCAACAAACGGATTGGCTAAAGCTTTCAACAAAACAATTGTCAAGCTACTCAAAAAAGTCATGTCAACCAGTAAACGCGAGTGAGAAGAGAAGCTAGACGAATGTCTTTGGACCTACTGCACAACGGTACGGACTCCAACGGGTAACACACCATTCCTCCTGGTCTACGGAAGCGAAGCAGTGCTGCCCCTTGAAATTCAGATCCCCTCACTACGAGTGGCCATCACGAACCAATTGATGGAGGAAGACGATCAATGTCGCCGGTTGCAAGAGTTGGAGGCGCTGGATGAAAAATGCCTCTTGGCTCAACAGCGCATCGAGCTCTACCAAGCTCGTATTTCACAAGCCTTCAACAAGAAGGTCCAACAAAGGACTTTCCAAGTGGTTGATCTCATCATGTCAGTGAGAAGACCATTGGTGATGACTCACAAGACACGAGGGAAGTTCGAACCCAAATGAGAAGGCCCCTTCATCATAGAGACGGTGTACTCTAACGGTGCCTACCGACTCACAAAACCTAATGGGGACTTGTTTATGATGCCAATCAACGACAAGTTCCTAAAGAAGTACTATTCTTGAAATCCCTCAATATGTACTTCCATCTCCCCAGTATGAGAACTTATGAACTCGACCATTGAGTTCATCCCCCTTGATATTGATGGGCCGCTGGAACCCAGTAGCTCCAGTGCATTATCTCCCCATTAGAAAACATCCATGTCCATATTACCTCTGAGCTATTTCTATGTCCCCACAAAGCTAAATCCTACATTCCGTAAGATGATGCTAAAATTTATGTTTACCATGTCCATATTACCTCTGAGTAAACATCTTGTTCAACAACCCCCGCTTTGTTACACCTCAATTATTGAACGTACACGTCCATATCACCTCTGAGTTGTTTTTTGTATCCCCACTGAGTTCATTCCTACCATGTCCACATTACCTCTAAGTTGGAAAACTCTACCATCAACCCCATAATTACCACGTCCATATTACCTCTGAGTAAATATGTTGGTTCCCCCTCTCAACTTATTATCTGTACCTAGTAACCAAGGTGCGCCAAAGATAATAAGTCCACAAAATCACAAGTTCATGACAAATTGAACAAACAAAAGTTCTTTATTTTTTCATCCAATAAGAGTAAAGGACTACATTTGCATTGAAGAGAAACAAAAGCAAACTACATCTCAAACAAAAAGCAACAAGAAGAACGAAGGAACTAAGGGTCAGCAGACAGCTCACCAATACGGAGCTTCAAAGCTTCAGCTCTGGTCTCCACAGTCGCCAAGACCCGACGCTCGGCTTCACGACACATCGCTTCCTTGGCCTCAGAGGCGATGTCAGCTGCATGTTTGTCATCCAACTCCTTCTTCTGGTGGAACAAGAAGGCCACATGGCGAGTAAACATCGCCGCTTCTTCCTTAAGCATGATATATTCGGCCTGCGCTCATTCAGAATCCGCCAGGAGTTGAGCCCGCTGCTCCTAAAGAAGGCAAATTTTTGCATCAACCTCCACCATGCTGGCATCCAGGGACTCCCACAGACTAGCCTTCGCTTCCATAGACGAAGTTAGCCTTTGCTCCTTGGCCTCATCCTCGGCCAGTTTTTGTTCCCAGATGGCCATGGTGTCTATGTAGGCTGACTAAACCTCGGCCGCTAACTTGCCCTGCTCTTCCTCTATCAAAGCGGAAAGATCACTCCGCCGAATGTTCCGAAGCTTAGTGAGATGATGATCGAGCTCAGCAACGGAAGCCTCCAAAATCTCAACTAAGAGGTCATGACCCTGGTGGGATCGGATCAATCCAATGTGCAGGATCGCCATTGCCTTCGCAGTCGCGAAGCTCCCGCCTTCCTCCAGCACGACGGATATCCCTCTCCTCAACATCTTGTACACGGCCTCAACAATGTACTTCATGTATTCATCTGCGTCAGCTAATACTTGGGGTGTCATAGGAGAAGCCGTCGAAATCACCACATAAGCCGGGGGGTAGCTAAACTCGTAGAGGGCGGCACATCTTGGCCTGACAAAGCAGTCGCCACACCACTCATGGAATCTTCAATCACCAAGGCTTCAAGATTCAAGTCCCTTCGAGGAGTCTTCGAGCCTGGAGCCTCAACATTTGCAGTCTCCGTCTGACGGGCAATGATGCCAGAGCCAGAAACTGCCGTAGCCATGCCTATTGAAGGACCCATCCCAGTCCCCTAAGTGGGTCGGACAGAAGGAGACTCTTCCACCATAGGGCCTTTGCCCTTATCAAGATCTACCCCAGAGGGCCCACTGTAACAGGCTCAGAAGTAATACCTGCAGCTGGGGCAGGTTCTTCCACTCCACCCCCTGATGAAAGAGCAAAAGTGGCATTGGGAGGCAGTACGGCTGCTTCCATCTCTCTCTCCACTGAGATAGGAGTAGGAATCGGCAATCGAGTCGTATCTCCCACCTCAACCTCTATCGCTAAAACAGGAGTAAGACTCGGCAATCGAACCGTCTCCCTGTCTCAACCTCCGTCTCTGGGACAGCGGTGGGGCTCGGCAATAGAGTCATCTCAACCTCCCTGTCACGATCAGGGGAGGGCTCAGCTGCCATCTCCCCAGCCTGCTCCTTTCCGCCCACCGCGGAGTCTTCCTCTACGTTCTCAACATCTTCATCCGGGACGTCGTCCGAAGATGACGAGTCCCAACCAACTTCTTCACCCGGAGGACCTCGTGTTGTCACCTCCTCTGCGACCTCAACAACAATCTTCTTACCTGTGCCTGCGGCCGGTTGCCCCACTACCAGCGAGGGCCCCGCTTCATCTCCCCAAGCAATCAGCGGGGAAGGTTCGATGTTTTCAGATACCACTACGTCAACGGCATCACCTCTAGTGTAGTCAAAGGCGAATGGAACGTCTACCTGAACAGCATCATCTGGGTCCTCCTCTACGGGAGACTGCACAATAGTTGGAACGCGCTCATCAGATGAGCTCGCAACCTCCCTCTCAAAGGGCCTGTCCGGACCTCGCTTTGAAGACCGAGACTTCTTCTTCGTCACCTCCTGCAAACAAAGAAGAAGTGAATATACATGAAGAGAAAGGTCCTATTGGGCCGATATTAATATACTTACCGCCGTGGGAATGGACTCTGACGATCCTCCTAGGGGCAAAGCCACGATCGTCCCTGACTTAGTCGCCAACATCTTCCTGGGCTTCTTGAGCGTAGCGAAACCTGTATCTGTCGAAGCACGCCTCTTCAGTTGACTAGCCCCAGAATCCTCTCGTAAGCCTTCTGCTTGTGCTACCGAGGCTATCATAGGAGCCGTAATATCGGGCGGACGATACGCCCGAGCTTTCACAAGCACAGTCTCAGACGCCTCTAGCTGGGTTCCGACGATGAAACTAGTCTCCCTATCATAGCCAGGAGATATAGTGTTCATCAGACAATAGAGCTTGACAGCGGAAAACAAAATGTGCTGCCGGGCAATTCGAAGGGGTGCCGTGAACCGCACTCCCATACACCCAGCATTATAGTACTGCCAACGGCGGGCCCCATCTAGTAAACTCCCAATAAACCCCAAGCAAGTACTTGGGTTTCTCAACGTCAACTGAGTGTAGCCAAACTGGCGTACAAAGCGGCTCGGTAGGTACGGCTTTAGGAAGCAATGTTTCATGTTCCGATTCACCAAGTGGGAAGGCCGGATGCTCTGCAACCAACGGAATCCCCACGCTGGCAGGGAAATGGCATCTACGCCTGAATCCTCCAACTCTTCATCTGCTTCAAAACCTAGGAAGACTGGGCCAACTTTCGAGATGTCCCACCCTTGAAGATGGAACAGAAACCTTCCTGTAAATAGGGACGCCAGTATGCAGCCACCTCCTTCGGTAGTAGCGGCGGATAAAAGCATCGCCGACAACATGCCCCTCTTCTATGCCAGGACTCATTATATTGGGATGATGCAGTATCAACCATCCCATCAGATAATGATAAGGCAGCTTCGCTCGAGAAAAGTTACTACTACTTTCCTTCGATGCAATGAAATCCACTGTAAATTCTCTCAAACCCCGCATCAGTTACACACCATCGTAGGAAGTAAAGCCAAGGGACGACCGAAAACCAGCTTCATAGCAGGTAGGTAAGGTTTCTGGTTACCCTCTCTACAGAACCAGATCCACCGAAAAATATGTAGTCTCGAAGCCATATCATCAGATAGGCCGCCAGCACTGCCTTCGGTGACATTTTGTGAACACAGTGCCAGAAGCAGCTATAGATTTTGTCAGACGGCTCTTTGTTCTCATCCTCACGCGGATTTCGCTCACTAAGCTTGGTCATCTCAACGAGTACCTCCGCATGGGTGAGCCCCTGGGGGTAGTAAACCGAACCTTCGACGGATCATTCTCGTCTTGATTGCAGACATAATGTCTCCAAGCAGTCACGTAAGGTTGTGCCTTAGCCTCATCCCTACGTTGATTCAGATAATGGTGGCTCACCACTTATTTGAAGATCGCTATCATTTCAAAGTCCTTCTCTTCCAAGGCGGAAAGTTCCTCATTCATCGGGAACTACTCTTTATATGGTTCAGACCCCCAAGGGGGCTTCGAGACCTCGTACATCTCATGAAGCGCCAATCCCAGCTCCCCTCCAGGCGGATAAAACGTTTCGGTGTGAGGATTGTACAACTCCATTAGGGCTAGAAATATGGGCTAGTTTATCTCTATGCCATCCTGAATGGCGCGGATAGCAGAAGTCAAGCCAATCTCCCTGAGCTCATTCTTAGATCCAGAGTGTTAAGTCATCCCACTTTGGCACATAGTAACACCAACCTTCAACCCGAAACTCCCTTTTCGGGTACGAAATTTTGGCCGCCAACATACGGTTGACGAAGGTCGAAGCACTGAAGGCAAAAGTATTCGGGGGAACATCACTATATAGGCTTCCAGGACACAAAGTTCTTAAGTGGTAAGAGGTCCCGCCTCGCATGAAGGTTAAGGTATCCTTCTGATTTGACGTAGTATCGATCCGAATAGTTTCTGCCACTGCCCCTCCCTGAGTTGGAGTGAGCTCCCATTTCATCCTCCTCTTCGAAGCAAGACTAATGAAGGCGGTCAATGGCAACTGACGTTCCATCTGCCGAACGTATATATTAAGACCTTTTGTCTTAAAGAACCAATCCTCTTTGATCTTCAACACCTTCACTTCATAGGAGGCCAAGCGATCCCCAAACAGAAACTCAGGCTTCAGGAAGTCTCGATAGCAGATTTTGTAAATTTGAGCCTGCCACCCTCCATCATATCTTGGAGAAAAGAAAATGGTTGATCGCGAATCTATGTCATCCTCTCAGGCGACCGATCCAGCGTAATCGCAGCCTTAGCCGGGTTGACCATCTCCTCATTAAAGTCCAGACCCATCTGGCAGAGGGCAGGGTCGAGAAGGACTTCATTTAGCAAAGGCAACGTCATAGACACTACAACGAGAAGAAAGGAGAGTTAGCAAAAGAACTCAAGTCCCTCGAGTTAAAAGACTTATGCACAGCTTGGCATCGGCGCATGCAAACAGCTGCGCACCAAAATCAAGGCGCATCATCAAAACAAAAAAATCTATGCGCACTGACTGAATTCCTCCACGGCGCATCAGGACCAAAAGTCCATGCGCGTCAGCAAAGAAAAGCTTCGGCGCATCATTAGGACCAAAGTCCATGCGCGTCAGCAAAGAAAAGCTTTGGCGCATCATCAGGACCAAAGTCCATACGCGTCAGCGGAAAAAATCTTCGGCGCATCATCAGGACAAAGTCCATGCGTGTCAACACAAATAAGCCTAAGCGCATCCTCAGGGTGGGGCTCATACAGCCGCACCCATGCGCTTCGGCAGAACGGTTTGACGCATGATCCATGCGTCTGAAGTTGTGCAACAAAGTGTCTGTGCAACTCCCAAAGCAGCAGATCACCCACCGGTCACTTTCGGCCAAACGTCGGTATGCATTATCTCGACGACTGGGGACTCCTCGACGTCGGCCTTAACATGCCACTTGCCTTTGTCTTTGCCCCAGCCAGCACCACTGCGGAGAGTCTTGGGGGCTATTTCTCAAAAGCTAGGGTTTTGCTTGAAAAAGAACACTCTTAAGAAGGAAGAAGAAGAGTAAATAGAAGAAGTTCTCTCTCCCCACAGATGCCTATTTATAAGCTTAAGCCACACGCATGAACCGATAAAAACATGACGTCAACGTCTCCTTGGGTCTCGTGAAACTGATGGCTGCATATCTTCCAAAAGAGATCATCATTAATCACTCGAAATTCAAGACATTATCTTCTTTCATTTAAACCAAGGAGAGTATGCGCCAGCATAGCCATGCGCGGAGCGGCCATGCGCCAAGAAACATCTATTGTCAATACATCTTGGTTCAAAGTATTCCAAAACTTGGCAGAATGTATTGAAAACTTTGAAGGGGGTCTTGCAGAAGCATGGAATTTCAGGCGCATTCAAGGAAAGAATTCCTATGTGCCCCAAAGCACTATGCGCCCCAAAACATTATGCGTCGAAAGACCGAAGACAGAATGGTGGCACATCAGAAGACAACAAAGAAAAGAAGCACATGAAGATTAGATTTTTATTTCACATGAAAGTCTATTACATGTCCAAACTCTTTGTTACAATAAAAAGTCTACTACAAAGAAGCCTAGCCTAAACTACAAACTAGGCGCATCACTCTGACGACTCAGCTAGGCGCATCAACACTTCTCATTAGAGCGAATCACTTACTCGTCAAAAGTGCTTCGGCCAATGAAGCATTTATTGAGCAGAACGCGGGTTGGCAATTAATCCAAACCTGGTGGCTCTTCCAGCATAACGGAAGTCGGGGCACGACGACCTCGATCTTTGGATGCAACATGCACCCAACGCCATCCCGTAGAAGAACACTGCCGACAAGGGGTTCGAAAGTAAGTTGTGTCCATAGCTCTTGAAGGAGTTCATCATCAAAGCTTCTTTGAACGAGGAGATCCACAATCCGTAGTGCAACATCTTGCCAAGGAGGCAGATCGGTCGAGTTCATCTCAAATGAGAAGTTCGGATGAAAGAATAAGCAAACCCTCTACACTGCTATTTATAGGCCAGGGCAAATCAAACCCATGCACCAAATGGTAAACTTCTTCGAAGTTAGTGCAATGAACCTGCATTAATGGTAATGAATCTGCCCCCTCAAATTCATCTAAGTCAAAGAGTCATCAATGCTAAGAAAGACTCAACAAGACTGACCAAAGGAGATGTGCCGCGTAGCAGATGCGTCCCTCAGCACCATGCGCTCCATGCTGATGCACCCAATGGAGCATAAACAGATGCGCCTATATAAGCTCGTCACCCATCAAAGCATTTAATACTACATGAGAGAAATGACAATAGCACACGTCTTGAAGTCTGAGCAGTCAGCTTTTACAGAAGATGAAGAGACGCAATCATCATCCTTTTGTCGGTTACGGCTGTGCTCTGCCACATGGCCGACTGATCACTTGCATGCACCTCCATAGCCATGCGCCCAGAACTCGCATACACCTCCATAGCCATACGCTCAGAACTCGCATGTGCCTCCACAGCCATGCGCCCAGAACTCTGTATGCGCCACAAAAGTCATGCACCCAGACTTGCTGCTGACCTCAAAATTCAGGAGCCCAGTCTCCTCATGCGTCCGATCATAGGCGCATCCACCCAAATCGACGTGCAAAGACCTTTGATCCACGTACACGCACAACGTGTCATCGACTCAGTTCTGTCTACGAGCGGGTGCTAATCACCCAAGATCTCAACAACAACCGAATCTCAACAACTGCCACGTGTCAGCTACTCCGCAGTTCAACAGTGCACTTCAAACAGATTCAGCTCCAGCTCCCTGGCGCATCGCCCATGCGCCCAACAAAGTCGGCCATGTGGCGTCCCTACGTGCAAGTTCTCCAGGCGCGCATCGCATATGCGCGCATAAGCAAATCATTCTGCTGCCTATAAATAGAAGGATCATTCCTTCATTCAACCTCTCCAAGCTCGAAGCCCCACTTATTGAACATTTTCAACCACTTCAGCATCCAGAGCACTTGTAAGAGTTCCAATCCTCTTCAAGTCACTGCTCGTTCCAGAGCAACCCAGACTTTCAGAAAGTTCGAGATCGTCGTCAGATCGTCAACGGAGTCAAAGAATTACCACTCGCTCCATTGCCACAGTTTCCAGATAAAAACAAAAGTGTACTCGTAGGATTACATCGAAATCCTACATTGTACTCTGTTCTGATTGTAATTAATACAAAGTTCAATCAAATAACTTATTTTAATGGCAAACAGAGTTGACCTAAGAGATTTACATGCAATAGCCAGAATGATTTGTCGTCAATGGCCTTGAAGACAGTCTACAAATTGGTGAAATCATTATATGGTCTAAAGTAAACTCCTAAGATGTGGCATAAGAAGTTTGATAAAGTCATAAGATCAAACGGCTACAGTGTAAGTGAGACGGGCAAGTGTGTGTATGCAAAGTTTGCTGACGGAAGAGGCATTGTCGTTTGTCTATACGTGGACGACATGTTGATCTTGGTTACAGATCTAGCATTTGTCACTGAGACAAAGAAGTTTATCTCGTCTAAGTTCAACATGAAGGACTTAGGGAAAGCTGATATTATCCTAGAGATAAAGATCATCCGGACGGAAACTGGAGTGGCATTGTCACAGTCTCATTACATTGAGAAGATGCTCATACGTTATAGGTATCAGGATCTTCCAGGGATCGATACACCGTATAGGTGTGACAACAAGCTGAAGCTAAATTAAAGGGAAAGCGTCAGATAACTAGAATATTCAAGCGTCATCGAAAGTTTGATGTATGCGACTACTACCATAAGGCCTGACATAACTTTTGTCGTAGGGATGCTGAGTCGGTTCACGAGCAATCCAGGTGTGGAGCACTGAAAAGCTGTGAAGAAGGTAATGAGATACCTCCAGAGGACTCAGAAGTATGTATTGTACTACTACGGAGATTCAACAGTAGTGGAAGGCTTCAGTGATGCAAGATGGTGTTTAGAAGTAGAGAGTGAAAGGTATACAGGAGGATACGTCTTCTCCACGGATGGAGCTGCTATATCGTGGAAGTCGAAGATGCAGATTATGCTCTCCTTCGTCTATGGAATCTGAGTTCTATGCACTGACGACTACAGCGGATGAAGCAGAATGACTTTGGGAGCTCATGTATGATATTCCAACAGTTGGTGCGCAGATTTCGACAGTCCTGATATACTACAATAAACAGGTGACTGTAGCGGTGGCATCAAATGATCTCTTCAATGGTAAGAAGAGGAATGTGTGATTGAGGCACGGGACGTGAATGATTTTATTAAAAGAGGAGTCATTGCCGTAGTTGATGCTCGAAGCCAGAAGAATCTGACTAATCCGTTCACCAAAGGTCTCAAGTGCCAGCTGGTCGAGGACACAGCAACAAAATAGGCTTGAAGACGTACTAATATTGTCTTTTTAGTTCTACTATAAAGTTTTATGTTATTAGTTCAAAGAGAAATCTACTAGACATCTAGCTTTTGGTTTAAAGAAGGATCATTAACTGGGAGAATATCAGGAACAGTGGGTAGTCCTTCGAGACTTATAGGGGTTATAGACCCAGAACCACTATTGTATACTGTTTGTTCTTTGTATAGAACAAAGTCCTGTGGGAGGATGGTTTGAAAGACTTAATGAGTTCTCGGGCATTTGGAATCTTCGGTGTGCTTTACAGGAAGTACGGGTAGCGCAACACTACAAAGGAGCATATTATTCCATGCTACAGTGTGGTGACACCACCAAGAGTTACCTCGTTAGGATAAAGCCTCGGCTTCGGACTATGTCACAGTGACGTAGCACCGCACATAGGCCCTCCAAAGAGGCTGGTGTCCTAATGCTACAATGGTATGCCACCACGATGAGGTATAGCCTCGACTTTGGGCCATGTCATAGCAGCGTTTCACCGTAAGGAAGCGCAAGGCTTCATGCCATGACTCTTTAAAAAAATTCTATACAAAGAGATACAGGCCGTCTCTTGAGAAAAAGTTTGTAGACACCCAATATACATACATCGAAACCAGATTAGCACATGGCCTTCAATGTGCAACTGGAAGCATAGCTAATGTTATTATGTGAGTGGAAAGAATTGCAACTATGATGCAAAATTCAAGGCTTAGTCCATTCTTGTATCATACTGTTATTTGATCCATGCGGGAAGATTCAAGTAGAAGCGACATCTATCCTGATGCATGATCATGCATAATGGGCAGTCACTGTAGGGAACGCTCAACCCATATATTGAGATATGTGGGTGATTGTTAGTATTTCTTCCTTTAGACTAGGAAAGATAGTCCCACATTAACTATACCAAATGATGAGTACCTCAATATAATACTTTGTTTGTGTTGAGGTGTGCACATAAGGTGTTATGGGGCACATGCGGGTGCCATGTGGGGGTTTTTCTAGGAGGAAAAAGGATTTAACTCCTTGAAGAAAACATTTATGCTGTCATTTCTCATGTCCATTAGAAGCCAAGTCCTAAAGAGGCTTAGCGACTCGGACTCGGACTCGGGCTTTAGGGCGCATAGGGGCACTTTTATGGCACACTTTGCACTTAGTACGTCAGTATGGCGCTTGTGCGCATTTGTTGCGCTCTCATGCGCGAGTCACATAAGTGGGCGCATGCGCGGGTGCTCGTGGGTGCAGGCGTGAGCGCAGGAGCGGGCGTATGTGCGGGCTATGTGCGTATGCGCGTTTACGCGTATGCGCATATGGGCTGCTACGTTGCTGGCATATGTGCGCAGGAGCAGCTGCGGTTGTGCTGCTGGGGCGCATATGCGCATATAGCGTGGTTGGCGCAAGTTGCCGCTGATTGCGGGTTTGAATGGTTACGGAAAGATATGGTCAAATATTCATATCTAATTTTTGTGGGATTTGAATTCAAATCAGTCATATCTTTTCGTAATCAATAGGTGGCCAAGATTAGGGTTAGGGTTTCAACCCAACTCTATAAATACTCTTGTCGTGCCTCTTTGAGAACTTGGAAAAAAAGGAGAGAGAGAGAGATTGTTGCTGCCGTCATTGGAGTCTAAAAGCGATCATGCGAGTTCACAAAGGAGGTGACGGTGAGCGTTCAAGAAGTTCTGCGTGAACTTGATGGTTATTGGGAGCAGTTCGTGTAGGGCAATATTGCTTTCAGCAACGATGATCTTCATCACCCCAGCAAGAGTTGTCTTCTTCTTCCTTTTCTTTTAGCTTTCTACATATTGTAATCCGTTCTTCCTGTTTGCAACTACGATTGCAAGGAAGAACGTAAAGTGATTTCTGTCAGTTTGTAACAGAAGTGTAATAAAAAATTTATAGTGGCTCAGTGGCTTCAAGTTCTTTGGAGAGCAAACTTGTTTGCCAAAATCTCAGAAGTCCTAAAACTCCGAATAGAGAAGCAAACTGGTTTGCATTAAATTTCAGCTTTTGATAGTTCTTCCATCTTAGATTGAGCCTCGGGACTAACATAATGTTCTTCTCTTATCGTCGTAGCTCAATGGAAGTTGGAGCTTTCAGCTATCGTAGATTAGGAATCTTAATTGGAAAAGTCACGGTTCCAGGAGGTTGAAAAGAAAAGAATGTTGTATTACTGTCTTGTAGTGGTAGCAAGAGCAATGGCTGGTTGAAGTGTAGAAATGGTAGTAAGAGAAATAGTTGGTTCGAGTGGAGAAGGCATGACAATTGGTGACCGGAGGATGGGAGTTGGCATTCATGGAATAAATCCTCCAGTAAAGAGGAGCAATAATATAGTAGTTAAACAAGCTAATAGAACTAGACACCATCTTTAGTTTGGCCCTTCAGCAGTGTTGCCCCTGTGGGAATCTCCTTCACAAGAAAAGTACTTGGTAATAATTCAATTGAGACATTATTTGAGGTACAAAATTGAGAAATGGAAATGAGATTCGTTTTCATAGCAGGAACACAGAGGACATTGTTCAATTGAAATGTGTTATGAGATGTTTTGAGAGAGGAACCGGTATGAGTAATGGAGAGACCCGAGCCATCGCGATCATAATGTCATCTGAGCCGTTATATGGAGCATGGATAGGGAGATTGTTTAGATTAGCTGTAACATGGTGAGAGGCTCCACTGTCCAAGAGCCAAGATGTATTGCTGGGCTTATTGGTAGCATAATGAGCCCTCGGTTGCCATGGGGAAGTAGGTTGATTGTTCGAAGCAGTTGGATTGCTATTAGATGTTTGAACTGGGACTAGCTGAAATGAATGACATCGTTTTCCTGTATAACCTTGTATTCTGCAGATTTGGCAATAATCCAGGTATGGCCGAGATGGGCGATGTTCTTGAGTTGTGGTTTATCCATTGTTTCGTGATGATACCTGTTTGGATGACTGTTGGAGGAACGCCATGAATGATTGTTATTGCCTGAAGGTGCAGGTTGGAGCCAGGTTGTAGGATTCCTGCTCGTGGGATTAGTAGTGGCCGGAAAATGGAAGGGGTCTGGTTTTGTGGTGATCATCGAAGCTTCAAAATTGAGTAATTTTTCATGTAGTTCCTCAAAGGTTATAGACGTCTCTAGCTTGAACAACACATGTGAGTTTTTTATATTCATCGCCAAGTCCATCAAGAATCTTGTCTGTGAGGTCGTCTGCATCAAGAGGTCCTCCATGAAGAGCAAGCTCATCAGCTTTTGCTTTTATGGCTTGCAGGAACGCTGTGACACTTTCAGAGCCTTTGGTGATCATCTTGAATTGCCCCAGAAGCTTATGTTTGCATCGGCTTTATTAGCGAATTGCTATCACACAGTCTAGATTATGCAACTAATACATGGAACATTTGTGTGGTGGTATATTTATTTACAACATTTGCTTTGCTTAAAAATGCAATCTATGAGATTTCATACTAACTTTCATACCTATTCTCAAAAAGAACTTACAATTTTTTTTAAAGAAAAGTAATACAAAAAAAATCCAAATCATGTTACAAATCCTGCATTTGCACCAAATTTCTAGAGTTGTGACTAGGAATAATGAAGCTTATATAGTTCTATTATTCCGATAGAAAATGTTTGCATTATGATGACTCTGATGAGGTTTGCATTGAATAGGATCGGTGGATCAGGAATCGACATGAGGAGCAAAGGGAGGGTTAGTAGTAATTTTTTTAATCTTTAATACTTCATGCAATTTTTTTTTCTCTGACTTTTGTTGTTTCAATTGTGAAGACAATAGCAGGTCCTGTAACGGAACCACACAAGTTGCCAAAGTGGAACTATGACGGGTCGAGTACGGGCGAAGCTACAGCTGATGATAGCGAAGTGATCTTATAGTAAGTTTATTGGTCTATGCTCTCCTTATTTTTGCTGTACTTATTTTCAAATCCAGTTATCTGTAGTAACTTTGATTTTCTTTTTGGGTTGTGGATAGTCCGCAGGCAATTTTCAAAGATCCATTTAGGAGAGGAAATAATATTCTGGTAATGTGATTGACTAACCTTTCATTCTCATTTCCTTGATGGAGAATACATTAGAGTAGTCAAGTAAAATTTTGGGCATTATTGAATTGTTTAACAATAATATATATATATATATATATATATGGGTATATATATGGGGTATATATATACCCCATATATATATATATATAATATATATATTTATATATATATATATATATATATATATATATATATATATAGTTTTGTCCGGGGTCCTAGCCTAACGGGGAGGATGGGGGGCACCCTGAGGGTTCGAGCCCTCACCCGCTCGAAATGGCTGGGTGGCTGTGCCACGGTCCGAGCGGGGCCCCAATGGACATACACAATATATATATATATATATATATATATATATATATATATATATATATATATATATATATTGTGTATGTCCATTGTATATATATATATATATATATATATATATATATATATATATATATATATTTTTTTTTTTTTATATATATATATATATATATATATGGAACCAGGTAAATTGTTTCTGGAATCGCTCCCACTGGGATTCGAACTCCTGACCACTCGGGCCGCATGCATCTCTCTTAACCACTAGGCTAGAGGTCATTTGCATATATATATATATATATATATATATATATATATATATATATATATATATATATATATATATATATATATTGGAAAAAAAGGTGGATTTTATTCCAAAGTAAAAGCCATAATCTTACAACATACAACCCGAGTGGGACTCCCACTCATCAATTCTCCATAGCATTTACATCAAACTCAATGTTATGGAGGATGCCAACCGGAGGAGTGACCAGCCCTCAAAGATCCGGCGGTTTCGCTCCCGCCATACATGCCAGACCGAAGCAGCCAGACGAACTCTGGCTGTGCGGAACCAGTCCTTCCCTCTACCTCTGCTATCTCGGATCACCGTGATGATATCCCCAATACAATGTCCAGTAGCGCCCACTCCCAATACTCGACTCTGCTCCGCCCAGATCTGCCATGCCAGAGTGCATTCGAAGAAGATGTGCTTCATAGATTCAGCCTCCAAACCGCAAAGCACACACTTGGGATCCGGAACCGGCACTCCAAACGATCTCAGACGATCTCTAGTCAAAAGGCGACCAAGAAGAAGCTTGTACACACACAACTGCATCTTCTTGGCTAGGCCCTTGCACCAAACGAACTCATAATCAGAACTCAACGGGAAAGTACGCCTGATGAGGTTGTAGCAACTACGGAATTGGAACTCCCCAGTCCCCGAAGATCCATCAGTCGGCTCCCAAATCCACCGGTCCGCAGGCAACGACGGATCAATAACAGTAGCCATAATGCTCCCCTCCAGACCCTCCGTGAACCGATAAGAATCCGGTCTCCACTCCCCAGTACGAATGATCCGGCTGCATAACAACCTACGCCTGTCCTCCTGGTGCGTCGGAGCCCCCCTAATGTCTAATAACGACCGCCGGTCTATCCAAGGGTCCCGCCAGAGATCCGTACCCGATCCGTCCTTCATGACCCTCCGGATGGCAGACTTGAGCACCCCCCTGTGTCGCAAGATCGTCTTGAACGTGACTGAGTGGTTATTGTCAGTGGGACACGTCCAAAAGCTGCCCTGCTTCACGTATCTGCTATGCATCCAGTCCGTCCAGAGAGACCCCCCGCTGATGAATCTCCATGCCAGCTTAAGCGCCGAAGCCTCTCTAACCTCCATCAACGATCGGAGCCCCACTCCCCCCTCCTTCCTGGGACGACATAACTGGTCCAAGGAGATAGCATGCATACCTCCCCTCCAAATGAAATCTGCACATAGCCGCTCCACCCGTCGAATAGTGGCCACAGGTAGGAGGATGGACTGCAGCCAAAATTGGGCCACAGTCGAGATCACCGATCTGACCAGCTCTATGCGACCGCCAAATGACAGACCTGCTGCTTGCCACCCTTCTACCCTCCTCTGGGCATAATCTACCAGACTCTTGCAATCCTGATCCTGTGCATAATTGACTGTGAGAGGTACTCCTAAGTATCGCACCGGAAGATCGCTCCTCGCGATTCCCAACATATCAGCCCGCTATATATATATATATATATATATATATATATATATATATATATATATAGATATATATAGGTTAAGAGAGATGCATGCTGTCTGAGTGGTCAGGAGATCGATTATATATATATATATATATATCTATATATATATATATATATATATATATATATATATAGGTTCAGAGAGATGCATGCTGTCTGAGTGGTCAGGAGATCGATTTCCGGTGGGAGCGTTCGCCTCATATATATATATATATATATATATATATATATATATATATATATATATATTGCAGTTTTAACCCTCATATCTGGATTTTTTTAATATTTAATGGTTGATTAGCTGATTATTTTCATTGTAAAAAGTTATGATAAAACTTTCGGAGGTGAGTAATATTTTATCAATTGGTTGGAACAACCTGGAGATCTTCGAGTAGGCTATTATATATATATTTGTTGCAGTTTTAACCCTCATATCTGGATTTTTTTAAATATTTAATGGTTGATTAGCTGATTATTTTCATTGTAAAAAGTTATGATAAAACTTTCGGAGGTGAGTAATATTTTATCAATTAGTTGGAACAACTTGGAGATCTTCGAGTAAGCTATGTTGCTTGGCCATGAATACCACGATACTAGCAGGATGACATTAACATTATGAGTAATGCTATTCGTACTTCCAAATTGTCCCTCCAATACATCACTCCTTATGTGGCAGTTGACGTGGCATGTTAAATAATATTGTGTCATCTGACATGGCCGATGACATGGCAAATTTTAACCCAAAAAGTTAATTACCCAATTTTGTCCATATTAATTTAATGTTAATATTAATGTTAATTTAACGTTAATATTAATATTAATATTAATTAATGTTAATATTGATTTTAATGTTAATGTTAATGTTAATATTAATATTATTGTTATTGTTAACGTTAATATTAATTTTAATGTTAATGTTAACATTAATTTTAATATTAATTTTATGTTAATGTTAATTTTAATTTTAATTTTAAAATTTGCCACATCAGCTGCCAAATCAACATGGTGTGTCAGCTGTCACGTAAGGAGAGATGATTTGGATGTACAATTTGGAGGGACAAATAATATTATTCTAACATTATACATATTTTGTTGGAAAAATTTATGAAATGCCCAAAAAACGAAAAAGTTTTATGAAAAACCCGCCGCGCAATAAATTTTTATCGCGTACCCAGAATTAGCAAAAAATATATAAAGAGGGTTCTGAATGACCTTTTTGCCCTTCCTTCTAATTTATTGAGAACACCCACGAAACTACTCTTAAAAAAAAACGTTTCGATACTTCATCTTCTTCCATACGCTGCTCACTTTCGAATCTAGGTTTTCTCCTCAAAAATCTTCAAAAACTCGTCGGAAAATTTCGGAAAGACCGAGACAAACGACAAAAGTGCTAAAACAGAGGTCAAAACATCAATTTTTTGCGATTCTAAAATTTCAGAAGGTCGTCTAACAAAAAAATCGTTATTTTCAGGCTTCTCGAAGATACGCTCGTTTTGGGACAAACCGGACCTCGTTTCGACCTCCCAGTCAAAAGTTATGGCCCTTCAAAGTTTCAATTGACCATAAAATACAGGAGAATGGTCATTCTCTCCGTGTTAGAACACGAAAAATGTTAATTTCGCATGAGGGTGGCCATTCTCCGTGTTAGTAACACGGAGAATGTCATTCTCCGTCTTAATTTACACAGAGAATAGTCATTCTCTGTGTTAGTAACACGGAGAATGGCATTCTCCGTCTTAATTTACACGGAGAATGGCCATTCTCCGTGCTAAATTATACGGAGAATGGTATGGTCATTCTCCGTCTTAATTTACACGGAGAATGGCCATTCTCCGTATAATTTAGCACGGAGAATGATCATTACAGTGTTAAAACGCAGGAGAATGGCCATTCTCCGTATTAGAAACACGGAGAATGCCATTCTCCGTGTTAAATAAAACGGAGAATGGCCATTCTCCGTGTAATTTAGCACGGAGAATGGTCATTCCAGTGTTAAAACGCAGGAGAATGGCCATTCTCCGTGTTAGAAACACAGAGAATGCCATTCTCCGTGTTAAATAAAACGGAGAATGGCATTCTCCGTCTTAATTAAAACGGAGAATGATATTCTTCGTGTTAATTTACACGGAGAATGGTTATTCCTAGTGTTAAACCGTAGGAGAATGACCACTCTCCGTGTAATTTAGTACGGAGAATGGCATTCTTCGTTTCTAAATTACACGGAGAATGGCCATTCTCCGTGCTAAATGACACGGAGAATGACATTCTCCGTGCTAAATGACACGGAGAATGGTTATTCAAATGTTAAAACATAGGAGAATGGCCATTCTCCGTGTTAGAAATACGGAGAATGCCATTCAACACGGAGAATGGCATTCTCCTTGTTAAAAATGCAGGAGAATGACTATTCTTCGTGCGATATCGACGGAGAACAGTTGACGGAAACCTAATTTTTTATTTTTTTTGTTTTGTGGAAAGAAATTTGACATGAATAAAGATTCAAGACGTTCTTCTTTCAAAACGATGCTAAGTCTTATGAAAAAGAAGAAGATATTCTCTCCATAATTGACCTAATTGTCGGAGAAGAAGAAGAAGATGAGCGATGATCGGAGTTCGACTGGAAAAAAAAGCATGGTGAACTACGAACGATCTTTGCGATCTCTGCTGAAGATGAGAGCAATGGAATTCAGATCTCTCGTGAAGAAGAAGAAGAAGAGAATCGCAATCCAAATCTGAGTTTGTGCGAAGGGGTAGTTATGGTATTAATTTTGTAAATACAGAGCATCTAAAGGGAATCTTGGAATACTTAACGTGGAAATATATAATTCTGGGCATTTCATAAAACCCATCATGCGGGTGGATTTTTCATAAAAACCAACTCCGAAATTGGATTTCTCAGCAATTTCCAGTATTTTGTTATGTCCTAATATATTTTTGGAGTGTACGCGTGGACGTGATTTGTTCAAATTAGGTTGTTCTAAACAGGAATTCTAATTCAGCAAAACAACATCTCCGGTTAACCTGTAAACTTACACTCGGGGAAAAACAAAATTCTGGTTCAATAAACCGAAATTCCGGTTTGACTGTTTCGGCAGGAATTGATGCTTTATATATAATTATCTTTTCTATTTTGGTTAGTTCTTTCCTTGTTTGTTAGGATTTGTTTAATAGGGTTTAAGTTATCATTTTGCTGAGTCAGAATTCCTTTCTTATAAATAAATGATATGTAGATGAGGAAGGTTAGCTTGATTGTTATTATTTTGAGTTGGTTAATAAGAGTTCGTTTTCTTCTCTAGTTCTTTTGAAAGGAATGAGACTTCTTATTTTGTTCTTTGGTTTGGCGATTAGTGTTTTTTGTGGTGTGTGAGATGGTGCGTCAGGTATCTGTTGGCCAAATTGGTCATGGTCAACTCGATTTTGATAACTAACTAATCCTTGATTCGATATATCGCAACTCGGATCACAACTTCTACGACTCTCGTATCACAACTGCTACAAAATCACTGCTGCTACATCAAGAAGACTGCTCATAAATTTGCATATGGTTCTTTACAATTTGCTATGCATTTTATTTTATTTGGGTCTAGGACGTATGTAAATCATGTTGCACTTGGCAACTAGATGACACTCGAGTCAACTCAAATAAGCCTACCACCCAAAACTAGATCAAAACCAACCCGAAGTCCACAAATGAAATCTATCCAACATTCTAGAATTAGGGAGACAGAACTCGACAGAGTTCGATCCCTAACCCAACTCGGTCTACCTAAACCATAACCTAGTTCGACTAATTTTTCCTGAAGACCAAGCTCCAACGTTTAAATTTTTGAACGTTTGGGAACCGAACTATGTCGGAACTCGGCTCAAAAAAAGCCTATAAATAGAATGGAATTCTATACCATTCTTACTCAATCTCTCTAATTCGTTCTTACTTTCATCTATTCATTTGAGATACTATCTGAGCTCGAACCTTTTCAATCTCCAAAGCAACAACTTCCCAAAGCCCTCTAAGTGTCCAAGTGCGGCGTTCGATTAGAAGTTGTTCGAGTTGTAATTACTTGGAAAACTCCAAATTCGCTTTTCATAAAAGTGTTGAAGTCGACAAGTTGTTCGGATCAAAGCTTGTGATCGTATAAAGTCGACAAGCTCTTCGGATCAAAGCTTGTGATCATGTGAAGTCAGCAAGCTTTCCGATCAAAGCTTGTGTTTGTAAGAAGTAGTCGAGCACTTTGGATCAAAGCTCGTATTGTACACTATTTCACAAATAGTAGATTAATACTGGACAAGTGTATATGGGACTGGATTATTCCTCTACGAGGGTGTCATACCCCAGTCCCAAAATATATAAGACCAGGATACCTGAAAATGGCCAGCTATGTATCAAGTGGACCCCAGTCCAACTTACATATGTATAAGCTTAGCTAGGTCAACTATCTATACAACTCCATAAATATCTGTCTCAATCCACAATAATACAAGATTCAAGAATGGACAACGTATATCATGGTGTGTATCCCATATTATACTTGTTCGAATAGACTAGAACGAAATAACATGAGTCTACAAACACTAGGCTAACAAGCAGAATATATCATGACAAGAAATATAAAGCACGGGAGATAAAATAGTAACACTAACGGTACCTGAATCCCTCAGACGTGATCATACTATCCATATCTTGCAGACACAATCATAACCATCCATCTATTTATCTGTCTATTCTGACACAATCATAACCAACCATCTATCTATCTATTCTATAAGCGCTCAACAATAATATGGAGAGATCACCAGGTCCTCAGAGGGACGTAACAAAAGACATATATACATGCTATATAAACTGCCATAAAAAATAAATATGCAAAGGTCTATCATAGTAAATAAATATGCAAAAATGGTGTTTGTAACCATCTAATGTGTAATTTAGAGGACAACTTTCACACGTGGGTAGGATTCAGGGTAATTTGAATAATTCACATAGCTCAAACTTAATAGTGTACATATACTGTCATCCAGTCATATGTATCGTCCGTAACGATCCGTGAACGTCAGAGGGTATCTGCACACTCATCAATTCCTATAGTTCCATCCGGAGACTATGATTTACCAATTTGACTTCCCATACACACTAGTGACTGTACTGCCCTAAAATCCTACACCGTCCAAGTCATGCCACAACTTGTTCAGTTTTGTAATTGCTCGAGTCTAAAACACTAATCATAGTAGTTACGATATCTATCCGTCGCACGTTCCATATATATCGATGATCAGTCGAATACCATGGTCTGTCCTATCATGAATACCATACCGTGTCAGATAAGTGTCAAGGTCATGAAGATATGAGTGTCAAGGTCATCGATACCATGGTCTGGGGTCGAAGTCTTCTTCAAATAGATCTTCCAAATGGTTACCACCAAATACACATCCAGTCAGAAGTCAAGTGAAAGACTACATTTAGGATACGGGATGGGTTGTTCGAGTATTTGGTTATGCTTCTGGACTGGTCGATACACTTAGTAGGATACCTTCGTTGTTTACAACACTCGGTGTGAAAGTTGTCGAGTTGGTGTACATTAAGGAGTTTACGCAAAAGTCAAAGATTTTGTAATGATATGGAAAATAATCAAAAATAGGTCGTTAACAACATATACGTATACGACAAGTTTCTAGTGAAGGAGAATTGGCTTTCCGAGTCTCATACATACTTGGAACGTGACA
Source organism: Iris pallida (assembly GCA_029216955.1). Lineage (NCBI taxonomy): Eukaryota > Viridiplantae > Streptophyta > Magnoliopsida > Asparagales > Iridaceae > Iris > Iris pallida. Next base: position 14,173 of record JANAVB010029292.1, on the reverse strand, counting down.
AGACCTTAGTAGTCGTATTCACAAGATATCATTGACTATAGTTGAGGCGAGATGTGGGAAAGATCGTGCAAAGATGTTATGTTTGTCAAACCGGTTAGGGGAGGCATAAAATACGGGTCTATATACCAAATAACGGTCCCGAAAAATATTTAGAAATAGTTATCCATGGCCTTCAATTTGGGGTGGTCAAGGACTCGGCGGGGCTCTGATTCATTCTTTCTCATAGTAGATCTACGCTTGAAAATGGCTCATTTTATATCTTGCTAGAGAACGACGGATGCAACAAAGTGGAGAGATTACTTTGTTTCTGAAGTTGTGGGTTTTCATGTTGTCGAAGAACATAAAGTCCGACTGAGAAACAAAGTTGTTGAGCATATTTTGGTGAAGTCTTTGGAGCATATTTGGGTCGTCATTGGATTTCAGTAGCACTGCTTACCCGCAGACGGATGGTCAAACTGAAGTAATCAACATAATGTTGGATAACATGAAAAGCAGCATATGTGGAGAGGCCAAATTAATACAGTGGGACATCGCCTTGACACAAGTGGAAATTGCATATTCGATCTTCAAGGATGTCTCTATTTAGCACTATATATTCCAAACCAACTAATCATGTTCTATATTAAATACTTTACCAAAGAAGTCGGAGAAGAGCACAGTAGTGAGAAATTTGGTTAACCAAATCCATGGAATTCACAAGGAGGTTCAGAAGCGATTGTAGAAGGCTAATGCAAGGTAAAAGAAAATGAGAGACGAGCATCCATAGGCACAAAATCTTCAATATTGGTGATGATATCATGGTGTACCTTCCGAAGGAGAGGGTAACTGGTTGGACTCTACAACAAGTTTCAACCGAAATTTTTTTTGACCATTCAAAGCGTTGAAGAAGGAAAGTTTATCGAGACAATGGTACAAAGAACTCGTGGTCGGATTCTCTTCAAGTGGAAGGTTTTGACATGGACGGAACTTGCTCAAATTATGTTGTTCCTGCAGCCTAAACCGAAATTCTGTTTCACTTGCGAGTTACCCTTGGGAAAAATATAAAGTCCGGTTCAACTGAATCAGAATTCTGGTTCGACTGATTTTGGTGGGCTTTGGTGGTTTATTAAGTAATTACCTTTTATATTTTTGGTAGATTCTTTCCGAGTTTGTTAGGATTTGTTTCTTAGGGATTAAGTTTGTCTTTTTTTATTATAAATAGATGATATGTAGAGAGAAAGATTAAGTTGTTTGTCATTTTCCATTTTCTAATTCTTTTGAGAGGATGGAGGTGTCAACTCTTACATTTTGGTCGTCGGGTTCGGCAGTCTGCGTTTGCGTACTATGTCAACGTGGCATGTCTAATCTGAGTCAAGACATGGAGATGCAAATAAGTTTTGTAGGCTTGTGCCTACTACGTTGTAGTTCAACTTTTAATATGAACCACACATATTGTCACAGCCACGCAAGCCTACCTGTGTGTGTGTATTGAACACTGAATACAAATATGACAAATATTACCCTTTTCGAAGGATCATTTTTTGGGACTGCCGATACACAGATAAAATTTTATTCAAACAGGTGCATTTTTGGACCACCGGAACATAAATAAAACAAGCAAATACATTTATTTGCACTACCGAAGTATAATGAAAATTGTTAGTCCCGAATACAGATCTAAGGAATGGAGAGATCCAAGGAAGGCAAAAAGTTTTCGCAAGACACATAGTACTTGCCAACACCAAGAGAGAGTTTTCGCGAGACACGAAGTCTGCACTCTAGCCAACTCAATGAAGCACTAAAAATTGGTTAAAAACTGACTTTAAGAAAATGTAAAATACAACAACAAAGTGAAAGGTGTTCTTCTCTTTACGTTCACAGACGCTACAATGAGATAGAACAAAACCAACAAAAAGAAAACACAAAAAGAAACTCCTTGCTGGGGTGAACAAGTCACCGATGCTCAAAACAAAATTTGTCCTATACACGATCTGCCCCCCGGAACCAGCAAGTTCAAGTATGAACCTCTAGAACTCTCTTCGTCACCTTCGAAAAGACTTTGAAACTCAAAATGAGAAGGAAAAACTCTATGCGTGTATAGAGATGTTGCTGCTGCAGAAGCGGCGCATAGACCTTTTTGGAGTGGATTTAGTGGCTCTCGGTTTCAATCTCTCCAAACCAACCAACTCGGAAGTGTGGTGCTCTATTTATGGAGCAGGCTGGCACCTATGTGAGCACGAGAATGCTCATGCGCACATACGCGCCGACCAACCAAATCCTACGAAATTCGGGTCTAGCCGCCAACGTGCTGTAAGCTGACAGCGTCGCCTTCATCGTGTGCTGACAGAGCTACGTGCACCATCCATGCCGCACGCTGACAACGCCGAAAGCAGCCACGTGTATGCGCCTAGTGTATAGCCACTAGCCGCATAGATGCATAGACACATAGGCGCATAGCTCATGACTCATAGCACCTTGATGCATAGCGCCTGGCCGCTTATGCGCCAAGCCGTATAAATGCCGAGCCGCATAGCTCCTGCCGCTTATGCGCCTGTCGCTTATGTGCTTGGACGTTTCGATGCCAAGCCGCATAGGCACCGAGCCCCATAGCGCCTGACGTATGAGCCCGAGCAAGCAACCGTGCATGCAACTCGCGCATGAAAAGAGCGCACGAGCGCCATGCGACGATGCTGTCGTACTAAGTGCAAAGTGCGCCATCAAAGCGTCACTTTGCACCATTCGTCTGAGTCCGAGTCGAAATTTGAGTCCGAGTCGCTAAGCTCCTACGGGACATGGCTCTTATGGAATCCAAAGAGAGAGAAAACAAATGCTTGTTCTTTGTGATTTAAACATAACCCTTTAGTAAGATCAACCCACATCGGCCACCTCATCCAATGTGCATACTCCAACACAAGCATAGCTTTATATTGAGATATACACTTTGATGGTTTTCTAATGTGGGACTAATAGTTCCTAAAGGAAAGTAAAAACACCAACAATCCCCTACTTATATCTCAATATATGGTTGAGCATTCCTCACAATGACTGCCATTATGCATTAGGAGAAGCCGCTTCGACTTGAATCTTTATGCATGGGTCAAACAACAGTACGATAAAAGAATTGATTAATCCTTGAATTCTGCACCATGATTGTTATTTCCGCTTACATAATGACATCAGTTGCGCCTCTGGTCGTACGTTAAAAGCCCTGTGCTGACCTGGTCTCGGTGAATGTATCTTGGATATCTACAAGTTTACCCTCAAGAGACGGCCCATATCTATATCCATACACTTAGGTGAGTGTTTTATGTAAATAGTTTCATCATGAAACCTTGCGCTTCTTTGCGGTGCTATGCCACTATGACATGGCACGAAGCCTAGGTTTAACCTCTTGTGGTATCATGCCAATGTAGCATGAGGTCACATGCCTCTTTGTAGTGTTGTACTACTCAGCATGAAGCATTGCGCACCTTGCGGTGCTACGCCACTGTGACATAGCCTGAAGCGCAGGCTTTACCTTGTCAAGGTACCTCATCATGGTGTCACACTACTGTAGCATGAGGTCACCAGTCTCTTTGTAATGCTACCTATAACTCTCCATTCTTCAACATTAGGCTACCTGTCTATATGTGGTGCTACGCCGCTGTGACATGGCCCGATGTCGAGGCTTTACCCTATTAGGTACCTTGTGGTGGTGTCACCCCACTCTAGCATGGAGTACTTTGCTCCTTCGTAGTGCTGAGCTACTCGTGCTTCCTGTAACGCACGTCGGACATCCGTGATGCCAGAGAACTCATTAAGGCCTTAAAGCCATCCTCTCAAGGGACTTGTTCTATGAAATGAACAATAAGTATATTACAATGGTTCCGGGTACATATCCTACAGTCCAAAGGGACTCCCTACTGTACCTGATATTTTTCAAGTTAGTAGTCCTCCCTTGAACCAAAAGCTAGATGCCTAGTAGATTTCTTTTTGAACTAATACTATTAAACTTAATGGTAGGATTATAAAAATATAATATCATATTTCCTTCAAGCCCATCTTCTTTGTTATATCTTCGACCAGCTGGCACCTTTATAAATGGATTTGCCAGATTCTCCTGACTCGAACGTCAATAACTGTAATGATGCCTCCTTTGAAGCGATCATTCAGTGCCATGTGCCACAGACGCACAGTCCTCTTCTTGCCATTGAGGAGATTATTTGATGCCACCGTTGCAGCCGTCTAGTTGTCGCAATATATCGAAATAGCAGGAATCTGCGCACCAACCACCGGAAGATCAAACATGAGCTCCCAAAGCCATTCTGCTTCATCCGCTGCATGGTCTGCTGCTTCAACTTCCACGATATGGTGCACCTCCCATGGAGAAGACATAATCCTCCTGTGGATCTTTCGCTCTCTTCTTCTGAGTACCAACTGGCATCACTGAAGTCTTCTACCACTGCTGGGTAACCATTGTAGCATAATGCAAATCTCTAAGTTCTCTTGAGATATCTCATCACTCTCTTCACAGCTTTCCAGAGATCAATACCTTGATTGCTAGTGAATCGACTCAGCATGCCTACAGCAAAAACTATGTCAGGCCTGGTGGCATTTGTAGCATACATCAAGCGCTCCCGATGACGTTCGAATACTCCAGCTGTCTGACGTTTTTTTCCTGAATTTGGCTTCAGCCTCTTCCCACACCTATAAGGAGTATCGATTCCTGGAAGATTCTGATTTCCATAGTGTGTGAGCATTTTTTCTACGTAGTGAGCTTGCTATAAAGCCAGCCCAGCTTCCGTCCAGATTATCTTAATCCCTAAGATGACATTAGCTTCTCCCATGTCCTTCATACTGAACTTGGATGAGAATAACTTCTTCGTTTTCATGGCACGTACTAGATCCGTACCCAGGATCGGCATGTCGTCCACGTACAGACAAACGATCACCCCTCTGTCCTCAGCGAATTTGGTATGAACATATTTATCAGTCTCACTGACCCTGTAGCCTTTTAACTTGATGACTTTGTCAAACTTCTCATGCCACACTTTGAGAGCTTGCTTCAGACCATACAGAGATTTTACTAACTTGCAGACGTTATCTTCAAGACCTTTGACGACAAATCCTTTTGGATGATCCATGCAAATCTTCTCTATCAGTTCTTCATTCAGAAATGTCGTCTTTACATCCATCTGATGAATTCTCTGTTTATGGATAGCGCCCATGACAATCAGCATTCTGATAGTAGTCCTCCTCGCCAATGGAATATACATGTCAAAGTAGTCAATTTTTTGCTTCTGAGAAAACCCTTGGCTACCAGTCTGGCCTTGAAACTTATCAACAGTTCCATCAGCCCTCATCTTCTTCTTGAAGATCCATTTGCATCCGATGGGTTGAGCTCCTTCAGACAGATCGACCAACTTCCATGTATTATTGGAAGTTATGGAATCAAATTCGTCATTGACTCTCTTTCCAGAAAATAGCATCTCTGGTCTTCATTGCCTCGTCATAAGTAAGCGGGTCAGCTTCTACATGATAGGTAACAAAGTCGTCTTCGAAGTCCTTCGTCTACCTTATTCGCTTCACTGGTGGCTCAACAAGTTCTGGTTCAAGTATCGTCTCATCTATGACAACTTCTTCTTTGACTGCAACTTCCTTGGAAGTACTTGCTTCTTTGGCACTAACAATATTCTCTGGAATATTCGCGAGAACAATGTTCTTGTCCTTAGCAAACTTGTATTCAAAGAACTCCACGTCGCGAGATTCAATAATATTATTTGTTTCAATATCTAGAAACCTTCGAGCATCACTCTTATCAACATAGCCCAAAAATATGATCTCCGTGGCCCTCGTCCCTAGATTCTGAATATTGATATTTGGAAGCTTTACATACGCCGAACACCCCTACACTTGAATAACATTCAAGTTGGGTTTGACCTTGAACCAGAGTTCATGAGGTGTAGTGTCAGATATCACGAACGACACTCTATTCAGAATGAATGTAGCCAGTAGCACTTAGGAAGTCCTTCCGTCAAGAGCATTGAATTCATCATCTCTGTCAACGTCCTGTTCTTCCTTTCTGCAACTCCATTGGATTAGAGAGAATACGGAGCAGTCGTTTCTTTGACAATTCCATGTTCTTTGCAGAACGATACTAATTCTATTGAACGATACTCTTCGCCTCGATTACTTCTGAGTCTCTTGAGTTGTTGACCGGTTTGACGTTCAACTTCAGCCTTGAAGTGCTTGAATTTCTCGAATGCTTCATCCTTCGATTTGAAAAGATATACGAATGCGTACTTCTAGAAATCGTCAATGAAAGTAATGAAAAACTTCATCCTGGCTTTTGTGGAGAATTGCTTAAAGTCACAAATATTTAAGTGTACCAACTCCAGAAGATCTGTACTCATGTTCACTCTTCTGATCGGCTTCCTCATGATTTTCATTTGCGAACAGACTTCACATTTCTCCAACTCCTTACCCCCACATTTGGTAATAAGGCCTAGACTAGACATCTTGTTAATTCTTTTACAATGCACATGTCCTAGTCTATTATTCCATAACTCAAGAGAAATGTGAAGAAGTAGCAACTGTATTAATGCTTTTAGAAGTTACAAGTTGCAGTTTAAACATTCCTTCAGTACAATAGTTTTTGTCGAAGTAAACTCCTTTGTAGGACATCACCTTCTGATCAACATTGATGTTCATCCTCAAGCCCGCCTTGCACAACAGACTCCCTGAGACCAGGTTCTTGGCAATCATCGGCACGTGCTTCACGTTCTCCAGAGTAACTTCCTCGAAGTCAGCTTCAGCACCACAGTCCCGATCCCCTAAACTCCAGCTTGAGTCTTGTTCGCCATAGAGATTCATGAGTAGGCTCGTACTTGGTGAACGGTTCCTTCCTTGAGCACAGGTGGCAAGATGCACCAGTGTCCACCCACCAGTCAGTATCTACTCCATGTGGATCAACCTGCGCAATCATAGCAATCAGGTTAAGCTCACCTTGCTCTTTTGGCTTGGGTTTGGACCTGCAGTCCTTCTTATAGTGACCCTTCTTGCCACAGTTGCAGCAGGCCACTTCTGACTTTGGCTTGGGTTTGAAAGGAGTCGACTTAACCTTCAGCTAGTTAACGTCATTCTTCTTGTTCTTGTAGGAAGCTTTTTGTTTTCCCTTGTGATAATCAGATTGCATTATGTTACCCTTCGCCAACTGCTTGGTCAAAAAGTTCATCTTTGGCTGTCCTCTGGCTTCATCTTCAATATGAATACAGTACAGAAGATTCTCGAGTTGGATTCCCATTTTCTTGTGGTACATGTCAGTCTTGAAAGTGATCCAGTTTAGAGGAAGTTTGGTAACTGTCATATCGCACCCACCATGAACTTGTCTTATTGTTTCATGCCCTCTTCCTCCAGCTTCATTTGCAGCTTCAAAAGTTCTTTGACTTGCGGCCCTTATGGTTCATGAATATGTGTGTTCTATCTTGCTAAGTTTTTTATGTGACTATTAAAATGTAATTTGATGTTGTGTTATTACTGAATAGTACTGGTTCTCAATGCTTAGGATTAGTTTGTATGGTTTTTCTATGTGTTGTGGGATGGCACCAAAGTCGCGTAGGCGTTAGCGACCGAGAGGGTCTTGTTTGCCATAAATCGTTGACAGTCGTGCAACCTTTTTACTGCAAGAAGAATTAATTCTAAGTTATTTAGTAACTAGTAATTGTAGCAACGATAGTAACAGCAGAATGCAAGTTAATAGTTTACATGAAGAAGATAGCAAGATAGACCCCAAATCCATGAGCGACCAACTAGCTCATCCAATAGGGAATAATAAGAAGACCCTTAATAAGGGTGAAGCAATTAAGAATGCTAATATGTACGAATTTTCCTTTGAATTAGAGGAATTAAATAAGTGGACAATCCCTAAAGTCCAACCAAAGGAAATATAGAAAATTGGTTCCTTTGATTTAGATCTTTCATTGCAATAAAACAATGAAAAGAACTGTTCAGGTTGCTGATACTGAAAAGATAATTAAGTTACTATCAGAAAAAGACATATCTCACTATAGAGATAAATATAATTTTCTTTATATATGATTAATACAAATAGCTTTGAATCCTTTGACTTTACAAGGGTTGAATGTATCCATATTAACGTCTCTTAGAGATGGAAGATGTTTAGATTGGGCACAATCTCTAATGGGAGTAATGCAAACTAGTCTTTGCCATGGCCCTGTCTATTTTAATGTTTATCCTAATTTAACTCTGTCTTTGACAGATGTTAATCTATTAGAATCAGTGTCTTTGAATTTAAAGACATTTGGTTATAATTTTTTTCCTGGATCTGAAACTATAGCAATTATCTATAGAGTTCACTTTAAGGTGTTGAATATTCTAGCTCCGAAAGCTAGACACATAACTAAACAAGGAAGACAACCATAATAGTGACTAATCTATTAACCTCAAAGGTTGCCACCAATAGAATTATTAAATGGGAAGAAATAACTTTTCAGACGAATGGACTCTGAATATGGCTATACCTCCTAAACCAATAATGGACACAGAGGTAGATCAAATCATTCAGACTCCAGATGGAGGTGTGGAAGTAAGATTTATGCCACAAATAAAGGCTAGAATTTCTACTTCTAGTTGTTCTAAAAGGGTTATATCTGATAAATCAGAATCAAATAAAGCCTTTGAATCTTCTAATAAAGAAGAAAATGAAATTAGTAAATTAAGAATCAATGATTCTAATATAGTCCATCCAATATACAAACCAAAGTCTAAATTAGACGATTCACCGACAATGTCGGAAATGGAATTTAATCTTTAATGGATATAGCTGAATATCCTGGAATTGTAAACTTCCTAGATGGGGAGTATTATAGTAAAGAAAATAATAAGTTTAGACAATGGTATGAAAATACTTATGATAAAGTGCAAAGAGTAGGTAAATTACCACTCACATATAAATGAAACCAGAAAGATTAAATGGTTTCATGAATGGTTCATTGAAAAATATATTAATGATGAACTAAGACAAATAAATGTCTTAGAAGATAAATATAAAACTTGGACTACAAGAGATGGTCTGAAAATACGATCCTTATACCCAACAAATGATCATCTAAAAATATCTATACAAAATAAAGCTGATATGGAAGCAAATTCTTTCTATAAAACTATTGAACATAAGAAAGAAACAATAAAAGAATTGCAAAAAATTGTTTTGCAAAATAATTACACCAATCTTCATATCCAAATAATGGGACAACAGTTAACAAGGATAGAAACTGCTATTGAAGAATTGACTCAAAAGTTAAATAAAATAAAAGGATTAGAGAAAATTGAAAGTCCTTTAGTTAAATCTACTAAAGAGACTACTGAAATATCAATAAAACCTCCCATAGAGGTTTCCGGATATAAAATTAGATCCAAAATAACTTAATTTACCAAAGAAGATCCCAAAGATCTGGTAGAACAATTTAGAAAGACTAACATTAATGTACTCCAAACTGAGTTGGAGTATGAAAGTCTTAAAGAATTTTTTTTGAATTATGACTCGAAGAAGAATTCTTCAAAAATAGATATGTTAGAAGGAGAATCTTCTGTTAAGTGCTATCAAGATCTATGATTTGAATCTTCCAATAACGAAGAAGAAATCAATCCAATACAAATTGAACATCTTTCAGGCAAGTTCAAAATGAGATGAATCATGAAAGAATTAATACTGTCAAATATGATAAGCCAAATTTGATAAAATATTACTACAAGAGACCTACTCCTGTAGATGTTCTTTATGAAGAAAATAATTCCATAATTCAGAATCATTATAGTAGTGGAGACATCTGTGAATGGAATGTAGATGGCCTTTCTGATAAACAAATATCCGATCAATTACATCGAATGTTAATGTATACGAATGTTGCTAAAGCAGCTGGCAATTCCGAAAGACAAATTGCTATTTTCATTACTAATGGATTCACAGGAATCCTAAAAGGCTGGTGGGATAATTGTCTAACCCAAGAACAAAGAACAAAAATATTAGATACGACTAAATAGAAAACGAGGAACGAAAGCCAGATGCTATTTTTTTTTTACTCCAAACTGAGTTGGAGTATGAAAGTCTTAAAGAAATTTTTTTGAATTATGACTCAAAGAAGAATTCTTCAAAAATAGATATGTTAGAAGGAGAATCTTCTGTTAAGTGCTATCAAGAATCTGATGATTCTGAATCTTCCAATAACGAAGAAGAAATCAATCCAATACAAATTGAACATCTTTCAGGCAAGTTTAAAATGAGATGAATCATGAAAGAATTAATACTGTCAAATATGATAAGCCAAATTTGATAAAATATTACTACAAGAGGCCTACTACTGTAGATGTTCTTTATGAAGAAAATGATTCCCTAATTCAGAATCATTATAGTAGTGGAGACACCTGTGAATGGAATGTAGATGGCCTTTCTGATAAACAAATATCCGATCAATTACATCAAATGTTAATGTATACGAATGTTGCTAAAGCAGCTGACAATTCCGAAAGACAAATTGCTATTTCATTATTAATGGATTCACAGGAATCCTAAAAGGCTGGTGGGAAATTGTCTAACCCAAGAACAAAGAACAAAAATATTAGATACGACTAAATAGAAAACGAGGAACGAAAGCCAGATGCTATTTATACCTTGTTAATTAATATTCTGGAACACTTTACAGAAAGAGTTCAGACAAAGGGGAGAGAATTAGAACTCTCTTACAAAATTTAAGGTGTCCTACATTAACTCACTTTAGATGGTATAAAGATACTTTCTTAAGTAGAGTTATGCAATTAAATGATGCAAATGTGCACACTGGAAGTCCAAATTTATTGATGGACTACCTAATCTTTTTGCCGAACGAATCAGGCATGGAATGAGAAATCAGCATAATGGCATAATCCCATATGAACAATATACTTATGGAGCACTAATAAATATATGTGTTCAAGAAGGGCTATCCCTTTGTAATGATTTAAAACTAAGAAATCAATTAAAATCTCAGAGACTTCCAGAAAGAAAACAATTACGAGAATTCTGCAGTCAATTTGTTGTAGATACCTACAAACCTCCTGATAAAAAAAGGAAAGGCTCGAAAAGAATACAGAGACTATAAGGGGAAGGGAAATAGACCCTACTATAAGAAGAGAGAAAAAATTTCCTCAAAATTTTAAAAGTAAGATAAAAATAAAGAGAGAAGAATTCTTCTAAAAATGCATCTAAAGATATTAAATGCTATAAGTGTGGCAAATTAGGCCATTATGCTAATAGATGTTATACTAAAAGAAAAATAGAAGAAATAGAAGATGAAGGGTTGAAAAGAACCCAATACAAAATAATGATTAATTCAGATTATGAATCAGGTTCATCAGATGAAGAAATTGATGATGATTCAATAAATATGTGTGAATGTGAAAGTGATTGTAGTTGCCAAAAATGTTCAATGAACATGATATGCGCGATATAGACTATTATAAGTCTATAGTTGAAATGAATGGATTATCAATAAATGTTTTAACTTCTCAAGATAAAAGAGAGATGATAGAATTTCTAATTTCTACTGAAATCAGTAGAACAACAAGAGAAAAATTAATTGATTTCGTAAATATAGAAGAAAATCATCAAATAAGGACACTCTAAATAAAGGAGAAGAGTCTTATACTATGGCTGAAGTACTTAGTCGATATAGAAGTAAAGAAGTCAACCAGTAACAACAAGATCTCTAAAATGAGATTAAAGTATGAAAAAAGAGATTAAAGAGCTAAAATCTCAAGATGAGATAACTCAGTTAAGGCTACTTAATCTAGAAAAGGTAGCTCAAAAAATAATAATCCCTAAAGAAAGAGGAGAATCTAGTTCTTCTGAGAAAGAGGAGAAAGAGCTTGAAGTACCAGCTACATTAGAGAAAATAGATCTCTTTATTACCCAAAAATGGTATATACAAATCGATTTACTCATTAATGAGTATATATATCTAATCTAATAGCATTAGTAGATAGTGTTGCCGATTTGAATTGTGTCAAAGAGGGAGTGATCCCAATAAAATTGTGAACATACCACACGAACTCTTAGTGCCGCTAATAATAGAGCACTAACCACTCCTTATAAGATTACAGATGTTAATGTATGTAAAGGAGAAATAGTTATTCCACTACATTTTATTGTAGTAAAGGAAACATCTCAACATGTTATTCTAGGAACACCTTTCCTAGAAAAACTAATGCCAATAAAAAATATTAATACTTATGGAATATCTACCTTGTATAAAGGAAAAGAAATAACATTTGAATTTATAAGAGATCTAATGATCAAAATATTGAATGAAGTTAAGGAGAATATTTGAAAGAAAATCAAATAAATTTCCTTAAGGAAGAAATATCTCAGATTCATCTAGCTGAACAATTGAAAAGGGTGGAAGCCAACAAAAAATAAAGCAAATAGAAGAGGAATTTAAACTACAGACTTGTAGTAATATTCCTAATGCATTTTGGGATATAAAACAACATATTGTTTCTCTTCCTTATGTGGATAATTTTAATGAGAAAGATATCCCTAGTAAAGCTCGACCATGCTAGATGAATCAACAGTATATGGAAACATGTAAAAAGAAATTCAAGATCTAATGGAGAAAAAATTAATTAGAAAATCTTATTCTCCTTGAAGTTGCACAGCATTTTATGTAATGAATAATGTTGAGCGGGAGAGAGGTGCACCAAGATTGGTGATTATTTATAAACCTCTTAATAAGGTATTAAAATGGATAAGATATCCAATCCCTAATAAAAGGGATTTGCTCAATAGAATTGTCCGAGCAAACATATTTTCTAAATTTGATCTTAAATTAGGCTATTGGCAGATTCAAATAGCGGAGCAGGATATATAAGACTGCTTTTACAGTTCCATTTAGACATTACGAATGGAATGGAATGCCTTTTGGATTAAAGAATGCTCATTCTACATTTCAGAATATAACGAATGAAATATTCATCAAATATTCTGAATTATGTTATCATATATTGATGATATAGTGATCTTTTCTAATTCAATAGAAGAGCATTTCAAGCATTTAAAAATATTCAAACATTTGGTCATTAAGAATGAACTAGTAATATCAGCTCCTAAAATAAAATTGTTCCAACAAGAAATCAGATTTTTGGGACCTAATATAGTTAATAATACAATAATCCCGATCGATAGGAGTATCGAGTTTGCGTCTAAATTTTCAGACGAAATAACTGATAATAAGCAGTTACAAACATTCTTGGGGTACTGAATTATGTGTCTAAATTATGTGTCTGAATTTTATCAAAGGCTGAAGAAAAATCCTCCAGCATGGACCGATGAATATACCAAGGCAGTAAGACTAATAAAGCAAAAGGTTAAGAATTTACCTTGTTTACATTTAGCCAATTCCACATGGTTCAAAATAGTTGAGACAGACGCCAGTGATATTGGTTATGGTGAAATTTTAAAACAACGAAATCCTGAGACTAATAAAGAAGTCTTAGTTCGATTTTGTTCGAGAAAATGGAATGATACCCAAATAAATTATTCAACTATTAAGAAAGAAATTCTTTCTATTATTAAATGCATCTATAAATTTCAGGATGATCTTTTAAATCAAAACTTTTTTGCTTAGAATAGATTGTAGCTCTGCAAAAACAGTCTTAGAAAAGGATGTAAAGAATTTAGCATCTAAACAAATATTTGCTAGATGGCAGGCAGAACTAGCTATTTTTATTTGATATTGAATATATTAAAGGGAATGAAAATAGTCTTCCTGATTTCTTGACTCGTGAAATTTTGCAGCATAGATAAACTAGATAAAGGCAAGCAGCCATGGAAAATAAGATCCATGGATAGAAGAGCGAGAAGAATGGACAAAATTCCAGTTCGGAGGATTATCATTGCCAATGTCCAGGTGAAACCTCTAATCAGAGAGGTATTCAGGGAATATAAAGAAGCTGCTGAATTAGCAGAAATGGAGTCAATTTATCTGGAGAGATAGGATATGGCCTTAATACAGGATCCATGGAAAATAGAAGAGAAATATCTCGAAGCTAGCATGTTTCCAATAAAACAAAATTCAAGCTATATTTATGAAGGAACTACTTTCTACCAATATAGCGGAAATAGAACACTTTAGGCAAAATCCTAAAGATCCTCAAAGTGAGA
>JANAVB010029291.1:0-41837 GCA_029216955.1 Iris pallida | reverse complement strand
ATGCAACTTCATGGTAAGGAATCATATCTTCATGGTGAACTTCGTATTGCCCTCTGACCTGGTTAACGATGAGTTTTGAGTCGCCGTAGGCTTCCAGATGATCCACCCCCAGCTGTTGCGCCAGCTGGAGTCCCATGATGAACGGCGTTGTACTCGGCAACATTGTTGGAGCACGACTTCGAAAGGAAGTAGGCACACTGTATAACCAGCTGATCGGGAGAGACTAGGACTACCCCCACTCCTGCGATGATTTGGCCTTTGGGGCCTGTTCTTGAAGCGCCATCAAAAAACATCCGTCAGACGGAGCTTTCTTCGGTGAAGTTTGATTCTTGGACCTCATCCGGGATATCTTCATAGAGTCTTGAGGACTCTGGGATGGGGTGTGCAGCTAAAAAGTCGGCCAGAGCCTGACCCTTAACGGCCTTTTGTGGAACGAACACCATATTGTATGGCGTTAGCAGGATCGCCCATGTAGCTAGCCAGGAGTTTAATGACCCTGGTTTCGTCATGAGAACTCTGAGAGGATTGACTCGGAAGATGACATAAATTATCTGGCCCGAGACATAATGGCGAGTCTTCTGGATGGCAAATACCAAAGCCAGACACTCTTTTTCAATGGGGTTATACCGGTGTTCGACCCCGATCAGTGTTCTACTGAGGTAGTAGATAGCTTGCTTATAGCCTGCATCGCTGTTCTGAGCGAGCAGGGCGCCGAGGGAATGATCCATGGCACAGACGTAGAGGAGAAAGATTTGCCGACGACGGGTGCCACCAGGACCGGCGGGCTCGTCAAGTAAGCCTTGATATCGTCGAAAGCTTTTTGGCATTCCTCTGTCTAGACATAAGAGACTCCCTTCTTCATGAGCTGGATGAAGGGTTGACATTTTCCGGAAAGGTTTGCTATAAACCTCCGGATGTATGCCAGACGCCCCTGCAGGCCTCGAAGTTCTCGGAGGTTCTTCGGAGGGTCCATGTCAA
The DNA here is from genome assembly GCA_029216955.1 of Iris pallida. Taxonomy (NCBI): domain Eukaryota; kingdom Viridiplantae; phylum Streptophyta; class Magnoliopsida; order Asparagales; family Iridaceae; genus Iris; species Iris pallida. The sequence continues at coordinate 40,859 of JANAVB010029291.1, read as the reverse complement.
GGATGGCTTTGGTCTTCTCGGGATCGACATGAATGCCTTTTGCCGTGATAATGAAGCCCAAGAACTTTCTGCTAGAAACCCCAAGGAAGGATTTGGCGGAGTTCATCTTGAGTTGATGCGCTCGCATGAGATCGAAGACTGTCTTAAGGTCTTGTAGGTGATCTCCTTTGAGACGGCTCTTGACTGCGATGTCATCAACATAGCATTCGACTGTCTTACGAAGATGCTGACGGAAGATGGTGCTCATAGCTCGTTGGTATGTCGCACCAGCGTTCTTCAAGCCGAAGGGCATCACTGTGTAAGAGAAAACCCCTTTCGGAGTCCTAAATGATGTATGTTTTGCGTCATCGGGGAACATCTTGATCTGGTTGTAGCCCGAATACCCGTCTATGAAAGACATGCGTTTGAAGCCACATGTATTGTCGATCATTACGTCGGTGATTGGAAGCGAGAATTCGTCCTTCGGGCAAGCAGTGTTGAGATTCCTGAAGTCGATACAAACTCGTATCTTCCTATTCTTCTTGGTGACAGGGACGACGTTGGCCACCCAATCCGGGTGTTATTTTTCACGAATAAACCCGCTGGTCATGAGTTTGTCTACCTTCTGATCGATAGCGTTCATGATGTCAGGACGAAAACTTCGCTGTTGTTGCTTTATAGGCTTAGCATCAGGCAAGATGTTAAGCCTATGCATCGCGATCTGGGGATCAAGTCCCGGCATATCTTCGTAGCTCCAGGCAAAGACATCGATATATTCTTTAGCCAGTTGGATTAAAGATTCTCGGTCTTCTCCTTTTAGGCTTTTGCTGATGAAGATGGGTTTGGAAAAAGATCCATCCCCAAGGTCGATCTGCTCGACTTCGTCTTCGGTAGGAGGTTCGCGTAATTTAAAAATGAGACTCCCACTGTTCTCCTAGGCATTGAGCCCAGGGTTCTTCTTCGAAGAAATTTGGTATTTGGTCTTCGTCTTCATCTTCTTGAGATTGTACAGATGTCATGTTGGCTGATAGCACTTTCTTGAAGACTGATCCGATACTGGTATCGGAATCCCAAGTTGATGCTTCGAATGAATGAGAATGTTCTAGTTCTTCTGCCTCCGAACTCTCTGGAGTTGACGGCGGCGTGACATAGCCCACCCCCCCGTCGAGTTCGATGATAGTAGTCCTGCGGCTTTCCTTTAGGTATTGGAAGCTGGAGAGAAAGACGTCGACCCTTGCCGTAGTTCAGGCCTTTGTTGCTTTTTAGGTCATAACCCATCTTTTGGATGAGGTACTTTGCCTTGTCCGTGTACCGATAGACTTGTATTCTGCCGATATCTGGTTCTTTCTCGAGTGGCGGGAGGCCTTGATGACGCTCGACTTTGCCGAAGATGATAGATTCTTCGTCTCGATTCCGCGGTGGGACTACAAAACAGACCCCTTCGGATGGGACAACTCGATTTGTATGATGGACGGTCGTTATTTGTGTTTACAATGACCGTAGAGCGTTATCTAATGTATACATGGCATTCTAATGTGGAAGACTAGAATAATTAAAAGACACTCTATTATTGATGAAATACGAGATTTTGTCCCACGGGATTACATTGTCCAGAGAGGGTGCATCTACATTAGCAGAGATATATTCCCCTAGCTCTTCATCTATAAGTACTGGGGTTGGATCAGGAGAGTCCACCACAATTTTGATCTTGGGGTCCGAGAGGGCTATGTGGGCCTTCTCCGGCAGCTGGGACGAAACATATGATTGCGGCGGCTTGCCTTTAAGACGCACCTTCAGAGGTGCCTCAACTGCGCCTTCGGTGATTGGTGCCTTCCCTTGTAGTTTTGCCATAAGGGGAGCCGATGTTTGAGGTGGCTTTCCCTTGAGCCGTATCTTCAAGGGAGCTTCAGTAGGTGTTCTACCTGGAGCAGTTGGTGCTTTTCCAGGTAGCTTGATGTTCATGGGAGGCAACGTCTGAGGCGGCTTCCCTTTGAGTCAAATTTTTAAAGGAGCGTAGGAAATCATCTCTGGCTCCATGTCGGGCTCTGCTGTCGTTTCTGCTTCATCGTCAGCATCATTGGCTTCCTCCTCGTCAGGTGACTTGTACAAGGTGGAATCAGTAAAGTAGGCTTCAACCCCCTTGAAAGGGTCAATGTTCGCGAACTCCGTCCAGATGATGTCATTGGTGGACACGTATTTCATACATTAGTGGAGTGTGGATGGTACCACCATGTACTCATGTAGCCACGAACGACCCAGTAGGAGGTTGTAGTTGACATCAGCGTCCACGACATAGGAAGTCACCTCGGTTCTGAGGTTACCGATATGACACTTTAGCCGTATTTTGCCCAGCGGCTCGCTTTTGCTAGCATTGAAGCCACTGATTGTTGTGTTGGAAGGCGCCAGTCGGTACATTGGGATCCCCAGTGTTGAGAGCAGCGTCTTCGAAATGATGCTGAGGGAAGACCCCGGATCGATCTGAATCCGCTTCACCTTGACGGAACCGATATACCCTGTATAATACACGCGTGTCCTTAGAAAGACGAAAAAGCTGTGGGGCTTGGCCAGTCCCGAAGCATTCTCCTTTCGCAGAGAGATTCACGCGTGTCCTTAGAAAGACGAAGAAGCTCAAAAAGAGATAGACGGGCAGGAGTACTGGCCAGTTGTGCCAGTATATCAAAGTTGTGGGGCTTGGCCAGCCCCGAAGCATTCTCCTTTCGCAGAGGCTTGTCGAAATGGGCCTCTACATACTTCTGTTTATTGGCTGCTAGAAGTTTAGATGGGCCCTCTTCCTGGACAGCAGAGACGGTGCAATGAGGCACCACCTCGACGGCAGCTTCGTCAGGTTGAGTGTTCTGATGTGAACACGTCTGTACAGGAAGTGCCTCTTCCGCAGAGGAAGAGACCATGCGGCAAGACTTGATCTTCCTGCCCTTAGTTTTGGAGGCAGAGCGTACCTCCGATTGAGTAACCTCGGAGACGAGATCAGGGTGAACCCACAAGACCTCTCCCCAAGATATGGTGAGTGGGATGAGTCCACTCACATTGTCACGAGTAGGTGGTAAGTTGACCACCTCTATTGTCGCCTTAGGAATGGGGACGACGCCATCTTGTGTTGTGGTTGGCGATAAGGTGCCAAATTGAAGTGACACCAGGTTGGCCGAGACCGTTTTCTCCTTGTAGTCGACGGAGATAACATCGGCATTGATCATGCACTGGATGTAGTTTTTGAGGACGTAGCAGTCCTTAGTTGGATGTCCGATAAATCGATGGTAGTGATAGTAGCTCGGATTGTCCACTTTTCCAACCTCGTCGGGACGCTTCGGGTCCGACAATTTGATTTTGTCACCCTGCTTCAGTATCTCAAAAAGTTGCAGGGTGTCTTCATCGTTGAAAGAATAAACCTCCTTTGGCCTTGGTACAAGTGGAGGCTTCTGAGTAGGTGCTGATGCACCTTTAGAGGCATTGACAGTCAATACATGTTTCTCCTTCGTCTCTCGTCCGGGGTTGTTGGCTACAGGCCGCTTCCCCTTGTCCTCAAAGGCAGGAAAACTAACTTCCAGAAGGCGAGCATTGGACGCCTTCGTTTCTGCTGCTTCGGCTTCGATGATCAAGGAACTCCAGTCGGGAGGAGGAGTAGAGTTGAGCCAGAGTTTGACTGCGGGCAGCATGTTTATGCTGCAGGAGGAGAGAAGTGCATGTTCTGGCATGCCCGGGGGCAGTCTGAAGCAGGCCTGTCGGAAGCGTTCGATAAATACCAAACTGTTTCCTTCTCCTTCTGGCGTAACTCTATAAGGGAGGCCATTGTCATGTCCTTTCCGCCATCGTAGAAACGGTCGAGCAAGAGACACGTCAAGTCGTCGAAGGAAGATATGGAGTTACCTGGGAGACTGCAGTACCAGTCGTATGCCACTCCTTTCAGTGCTCCGACAAATATGCTGGTGAGTAGTGCGTCCTCCTTCGGGAGATGTCCCGTTTGAGACTGGAAGTACGTCAGATAGCGACACGGAGAGTCCTTCCTATCGTATGGCGACAGTGTTTATGGTTTATACTTAGGAGGATAAACCACTTTGTTCCATTCGAGGGGATAAGGTTGGGGGATTCCCATCTTTTGGCACTCCTCTTGTCTATTCTTGGACTCAAAGCGCTCACGCAAGTCCCTGATCATCTCGACCACGTCTTCCGTGGAGCTGGGAGTCGGGGAAGGTGGTACCGCCTGGAGTTGAGAATTTGAGGGCTCTGACGTCCGAGGTGCCTCGCGACGATTTGTATCCAAGAATACCCGTTGAAGGGGTACGCTTGATTCTCCATTGGCCCCGGGGTCAGAACCAGAAGACGGTGCCCTAGCCAAAGCTGACCGTATCTCAAACACTGCTTGAGTCAGTGTTTGCATGGAGACAGAGAGGATTTTGAGTCCTCCCTCCAAGGTATCCATGCGCTGGACGAGGTCTGCTGACGGCGCATCTGGCTTGGCATCACCCCCAGTCATGTATACTGTCATGACACGGCTGGAAGTGGATGGATCGGTTGAGGCTTCACTTTCGGCCTCACTCTCCTGTGGGGGAGAAACTTCCCCTGAAGATTCGTCTTGGCTACCCCCAGCTACATTCTAGAGGACATCCTCGACTTCAGGAGCATCCGCAAGGGCCTGATTACCCCCAATTCCATTTTGGAGGACTTCTTCGTCTTCGAGACGCAGGTCCACAGGGGCCAGACTACCCCCAGCTACGTCCGGGAGGCTGACTTCATCTCCAGGATGAAGATCCACCCTAGCTGTGCTCTGGAGGACATCTTCGTCTTCAGAAGGAGGATCAACAAGGGCTTGACTACCCCCAGCTTCCTCCAAGATCTTCTTTCTCCCCCGAGTTCCTTCAAACCCTCCGAAGGACGGGACAGTTGTCTTGGTCTTCCTCGGCTGGCTCTTGGACGAGGACGAGGAATTGCCAGTCACCCTTCGGACTGAGGAGGAGTTAGAGATTACGTTGCATAAAGTTACCTTTAGTTCTGGCTCCTCTTTTATTGACACCTTCTTTCCGAGGCGACGTCGGAGGGGTGTTAATGATTGCAGCCACTGGAACACCGACTGTCTTGGTGGAACTGTTGCCTTACAACAGCAGTTGATAGTGACTACAGCACATGTGTGCCCTGTGAGGGGCACATTGTGCTTGTCAACTGACTCTCCTGATCGGTATTTGTGAGTGATCACGTTACGCAGATCGTTGGAGGAGAGTGCCACCTTCGTACCCCTATCACATGCATGGCAAGGCCAAGCACCGGGGTGGCCAAGTGAATGCTGTGCCCCCTGATCCAACACCAAACAGGCGCTCAGATCAGTAGTGGGGGAGCAATATTTATAGTGACTTGAACGAACCTCAGACGTACAACTAGTGGAGGCGCGGGAGTTCAAGACCACAGAGTTTTCCTTGATCGACTTGGTTACGAACGCAATAGATGCGCCCAAGTGAGACAAGGACTTTGAAGGTCGACTCATTTTCGACACAGAAGCACCCGAGATGACCTTATACAGCTTACCATCAGCAGCATATATGATTATGAGTGCATGCTTCTGATTTGCTGCCAGCATAGCACGTTTGAGGCGCATGGCCCGTGCTGCCTTGGACTTCTTCGTACCAGCCCGCTGGGGTGCATAGTACTCAGAGTCCAAATTTTCTTTGCCACTACAGCGAGTGAGTCTGTCAAAGACAGAGGCCTTCTGTGGCGTATCAGAGGTGATGCGCGAGGCATTAGCTGCGCCGCTGCTCCGTCGATGCATCTTTCTCGCCTGAGAGGGAGATGGCTGGGGAATATGGTCAGCTGTACGTTTTTCCGAGAGATGCGCTGCACCGGTGGACGCATCTTGGTTACTGAGGACGTCAGTAGGAAGGAAAGGCTGCATTGGCGCATCCCTTTGGTGGTGGTGCCAGAGGCGTCGACCTTGCGCACACAGACTTGGCGAGTCTTCTTCGGCTTCGGCAGCCGTTTCGAAGGACTCGTACTGCCTTCATAGATGAACTCCTTATACGCCTGTTGATTGAGGCGTACGACCAGCATCTTGTGGGAGGAGCACACCTTCGCGTCGTCGGATTGCGACACAGCTTTCTCGGTGGAGGAGAAAGAGGTCCCCAGCAGAGTCGCCAGCTTGTTTGCCATTAAAATCTTTTGATTAAATTTCAATTACAAATTGAATAGTGTTACAATGTAGGACTTAGACGTAGTCCTAGTAGTACACTTTTGTTTATCTGGGTCCCTTGTGCCGATGGAGCGAGTGGTAATGCGTTGACTCTGTTGACGATCTGACGACGGTTCTCGGTTCTCTAAAGGTCTGAGTTGCTCTGGGTGCTGGAGCTTGCGGAGAGGAAGAAGACGTTGGGTGTCTGTATCTGCCTCTCTGTATATATATCTCGGTGGTTGTGTGATATGTCTGTGTAAGAAGGAAGTGATCCCTCTATTTATAGCTTTGTAGGCTGGCTGCTCATGCGCATATATAGGATGCACCTGTACGCGGGGATGCCACGTAGTGATTGCTGATGGAGACGCATGGACGATGCACTCTGATTGAGGAGTTGAACCCTTCATGTTGCCTTTGTGGGCTACGACCGAGCTGACACGTAGCAATGGAGAGGATCTTTCAGTTGCTGAGATCTTGGGTGATTTGCACCCCTTCATAGGCTGAATCAAGTCAAAGGATGCGTGTCGTAGGTCCATGGCTCGAAGATCTCGAATTTGTTGGGAAGTAATCTGATAGGATGCGCCTGGGATTGGGCGCATGAGGAGACTTTGGCTCGTAACCTTTAGGAGTCACAAACCAGTCGGGGTGCATGGCTTTTGAGGCGCATGTGGGGCTTCAGCAGTGACTTTACTTTTGTCTTTAGGGATCAGAGAAAGGTCTGAGGCACACGGCTTTTGAGGCGTATGCAGAGATTTGGACGTATGGCTGCGGGGGCGCATGCGAATGGTTGGGCGGCCACGTGGCTTGTAACCGCCGGAGGGGAGCAATGATGATGCTGACGTCGGCGATGCTTCGTCTTCTGAAAAAGCTGTCAATCGTTCAGTCCTCAGGGAACGTGCTGCCAACTCTGTCAGACTTCAGCATTTAGTGTTCTTGACAGGTGATGGACTGTTGAGTGGGCGCATCGATCGGCGTTCCACTGGGCGCATAGGGACGCATGGGGCACATCCTCGTATGGCGCTTGGTGTTGATGGGCGCATCAGTATGATGTATTGTCTGGCCGGCGCATCTGCTTTGCATGACACATCTTTATGGGCCCGACTGTTATATTCTTCGAGTGCTTTGAATAGCCATTTTTTAACTTGGCTGAATTCGAAGCGTCAGGTTCATCACCATTAATGCAAATTCATTGCACAGGATTCAGAGAGCCAGCCACTTCGCACATGGGTTTGATTTGTCCGGCCTATAAATAGTGGCATGGAGAGGGTTTGCTTCTTGTTCTCTCACGTCCTCCCGAAATGAACTTGTTTGCTCGAGCACATTCTGTTGACAAGATGCTCCCAAGGGTGAAGATGCGACGCATTGTTTTTATTGATGCACTTGAAGGTGACTGTTACATCCAAAAGTCGGAGTCGAGGGCTTCTGAGGCAGGCAGAAGGTTCCTGTTGCATCCAAAGATCGGGATGCTCGAGCCTCGTCTCCGTTATGCTGGAAGAGCCGCAGATCGGAATTGCGGTGCTCCGATCATCTTCCTTGGGCTTTGGAAGAGCTCCTCCTCCCGCTAGAGTGGGTGTTGCCCATTCTGGTTGGGTTAAAAGCTGCTCCTTTAGCCGCAGGTTGATTTGCGGTGCTCTTCTCTTCCTTGGTTTGGAGAGCTCTTCCTCCAGCTAGAGGGTTGATTGCCACCCTCGTTCTGCTCAATAAATGCTTCATTAGTCAAAGCATTTGATGTCGCATATGCTGGCACTTCGTGATGCGCCTGACTGGGGCACTGAAGGGCGACACATAACTGAGCTGCTGAAGGGATGCACATAACTGAGCCGCTGAAGGGATGCACATAACTGAGGATGCACATAACTGAGCTGCTGAAGGGATATGCCTGGCTGAGAGCGTATGGTGAGATGCGTCTGTTTTGAGAGCGCATGGCGAGATACGCCTGTTTGAGAGCGCATGGTGGTTGCTGCGCCTAGCTGTAGACTTAGGGTCTTTTATTTGTAGAAATTCTCCTTTGTACAGCTCTTATTAAGACATGTAATAGACTTTTATATAAAATAAAATCTTCTTTTAATGTCTATGCTTTGCTATGCCAAGTACTTCATCTGAGCTCCCTGGCGCATGTGATATTAGGCGCATAGGATTTTTGGTCCTAAAATTCCATGCTTCTACAGTGGAAAGCCCCACCTTGAAGGGTATGAATTACGCACACTTCGTCAGCCTGTCCACGATGACCTAAATGGCATCCATCCCTCCTTGGGAACGAGAAAGCCCTGAGACGAAGTCCATCGTAATGTGTTTCCACTTCCACTCGAGAATGGGTAACGGCTGTAATAGACCAGCTGGCCTCTGACGCTCCGCCTTGACCTGCTGGCAAACTAGGCATCTTGAAATAAAACGTGATACATCCCTCTTCATCCCGTGCCACCAAAGATGTTTCCGTAAGTCACGGTACATCTTGTTGGCACCAGGGTGAATAGAATATCGAGATCGGTGTGCCTCCTGCAAGACAGCCTCTATCAGCTCTCCCTTCGGCACGCATAACCGGCTGCCATGCCTCAAGGATCCATCCTCTGGTACGCTGAAGTCATCCAGCAATCCAGCTAAAGCCTGGGCTCGAAGTCTGCGAAGGCTCTCATCTGTAGACTGTGCCTCCTTGATCTGCTCCATCAAACCTGACTGAATGTCAAGCGCCATCATCTGTATCACTGATCCTGGCCGAACTATCTCGATACCGAGCTTCTCCAGATCTTCCCGCAAATGCCGATCTATCATCAGATACCATGCCATCGGATGCCTGCTCAGTGCATCCGCCACCATATTTGCCTTCCTGGGGTGATACTGTAAATCGATGTCGAAGTCCTTCATCAACTCCAACCATCTTCTTTGCCTCATGTTCAGATCTTTCTGCGTGAACACATACTTCAAACTCTTGTGGTCAGTAAAGATTTTCACATGCTCTCCATATAAGTAATGTTTCTATAACTTGAGTGCAAAGATCACCACAGCTAACTCTATGTCATGGGTAGGATAGTTCCGCTCATGAGTCCGTAATTGCCTAGATGCATAAGCAATCACTTTCTCATGCTGCTGTAGGACACATCCTAGCCCCTTTTCCGAAGCGTCGCTGTATATAGTGAAACCTCTAGATTCTGAAGGCAATGTCAGAAATAGAGCGGTCGTCAGCCTCCTCTTCAGCTCCTTAAATGCTGTCTGGCAGTCCTCTGACCAGATGTACTCTGTGTCCTTTCGCGTCAGTTTCGTCATGGGTTCAGCTATCCTAGCAAAGTCCTGGATGAACTTTCTATAATAGCCGGCTAAACCCAGAAAGCTCCTGATCTCTGAAACTGACGTCGGAGCCTTCCATGTCTCAACGGCAGCAATCTTCCTGGGATCTACCGAGATCCTCTCTCCAGTGACTACATGATCGAGAAACTCCACTCGGTCCAAAAAAACTCGTACTTCGACAATTTGGCATACAACCTCTCCTGTCTCAGAATCCCCAAAACTGTCCGCAAGTGCTCTGCGTGCTCCTCCGGCGTCTTCGAGTATATCAGGATGTCGTCGATAAACACTACGACGAACTTATCCAGATACTGGTGAAATGTCTTATTTATCAAGTTCATAAAGACAGCTGGCGTATTTGTGAGACCAAATGGCATCACCAAAAACTCGTACTGCTCGTACTTCGTGTTGAACGTCGTCTTCTGGATGTCTGCAGCCCTGACTTTCACCTGGTGGTACCCAGATCTCAAATCTATCCTGAAAAATACCTTCGCTCCACTCAACTGGTCGAACAAATCATCTATCCTGGGCAGATGATATTTGTTCTTAATGGTGATGGTATTCAACGCTCGGTAGTCAATGCACAACCGAACTATACCATCCTTCTTAGGCACAAAGAGCACTGGTGCTCCCTATGGAGAAGCACTAGATCGAATGAAACCCTTTTTCAACAGGTCATCAATCTGCTTTTTCATCTCTACGGCCTCCTTGGGGTTCACTCTATAGCAAGCCCGGGATACTGGTGATGAACCCGGTACTAAATCTATAGTGAACTCCACATCTCTGTCAGGCGGAAGTCCTGGAAGATCCTCTGGGAATACATCCATAAACTCCCTAATGATAGGGTGTGGCGGTGCTATCTCCCCAATTGTCGTACAACAGTTCGGCTCTAGGCTGATCTCCGACCCTGTCCTCTTGACACTAAATGGTGCCGTGCCTGGGGGACTGAACAGAATACTACCCTCATGACAGTCTATAGCTACATGGGCATAGCTAAGCCAGTCCATCCCCAATATGATATCATACCCGGGGAGTGGTATCACAAAGAATCGTCCCCTAAACTCTCTCCTGGCTATAGTAATAGAGCATCGATAGATAGCTCTAATGGGCACTGGTCCGCCTCCCGTCATTACTCTACTCATCTCCTCTGTAGTGTAGCTACTAAGTGGTGTTTATGCATAAACTCTAATGACAAGAAGCTATGTGATGTACCAAAATCAAACAAGCATAGAGCTAGAAACGTATGCAAATAAATATGACCTGTGATGACGTCAGCCAAATAATCTGGCTCCGAAACCTGCTCCGGCTCTGGCTCAAGAGCTAGACTATAAGTCCTTCCCTGGGGTCCCTTCTGCTGCTGCAGATGTTGCCCAAACCTCTACTGCTGAGTCGGAAGCGACGGTCCTCTAGACGGTGGTCCGGCACCTGGTACCCTGGCTATTGGGCACTCCCGAAGCTGGTGGGTGGCAGACCCGCAAGCTAAGCACTGCTTCAACTTCTTTCTACAGATGGAGTAATCATGCCCTGGTCTTCGACAAAATATACACAGACTCCCTTCTCCGGCTGAGGTCCCGGGGCTCTAACTGGTGGGGTTGGGTGATGTGGTGTAGGGGGACGGTATGTCTGCTGGTGCGGCGTCGATGCTGTCGGCTGGAAAGCTTGACGCTTGGATGGTCCCTCGAGGTGTACAGAAGCCGGCCTCTTGTAAGACAGAAGATGCTCCTCTATGCTCCGGGCCAATTCTAGGCTCTGGTAGTAGTCAGTCGTACCGTTTGCCACTATAAGAATGCCAATGTCTGGAACTAGACCATGGCAAAACCTACGTGTCATCTCCTCTGGGTCTGCAACTAGACTAGGAGCAAAACGGCTCAGGCGACTAAACTCTGCTGCATACTTGTCAACAGAACGGTTCCCCTGCTGGATGTTCTGGAATCGTAGCCCCATGGCTACCCCAGCGGTGGTCGAGAATAATTTCTTCTTGAACTGGGGCTTGAACTGATCCCAAGTGGCCTTCCCTCTCGCGAATAGCGGCTCATTCCGAAACCAAACTCCTGCCAAGTCTATCAGCAGAAATCCTGCTGCCTCGACCTGGAGGTCACCCGGCAACCTAGCTCCAAGGAGCTTCCTCTCTACCGAGTCTAGCCAGTCATCTACTACTACGATACCCTCGGTCCCTAAGAACTCCTTGGGGTTCAGACCCATGAAGTCCTTGATTGTCCCTGCTCTCTGTCGTAGCTCTACAGGTGGTGGGACCACGGTACGCTCCTCAGAATGCTCCATGCTTTGACGGAGTAGGGTGGTCTGCTCCTGATGGGTCGTTAGGAACCCCTGGATCAGAGTGAGCAGTTGGTTCCCGTCGAGTGTGACGGAAGCCTGGGTAGGTATAGTGATAGGTGGTGGTGGGAGTATCGGGTCCTACTGGGTCTGTAATATGGAAGGTGGTAGAGGCATTTGGGTTGGTGGATTTGTGGAGTGGGAGAGTGTGGTGGTGGAGGTGTATTGGTCAACTGGTCAACCGACTGGATAGGACGTGTGCCATTCTCAGGTGTGACATACTGGGATGAGCGGGTGAGCACCATCTAATTAAATAAAAAGGATTTATAAGGACTCTTTAAAGTAAACAATCATAAACAAGTAAAGTGTTCCTCTAGGTGTTCTAAGCGTCATTCCTAATGTTATCTAGTTATCTTAAGTTCCTAATTGCAAGCATGCTTGGTACAATAACGTAACCAAATAATTTAGTCTGACCTGCATGGGCTACCACTAAAAATATGTCACGATCCGCTACCCAAATTGTTGGGCCGGGCCGAGTCATGTCCAACCTACGCTGGAGATAAAGCATAGTAAGCTGTTCTAGAGACAAATAGGATAAGACTAAAATGTGCTAATAGTTCTATATGTAATAAAGAGTCATAAAAGTTCCAAACACAAAAGTCATCTCGTATATAAGAAAGTTCTAAGTACAAGTCCATAATGTAAAGCTGGATACATGTTCAGTCACAAAAATACATGACTACTCTCAAAAGTCCAAAGTAAATAGACAACTAGACGAGTTTTCCTGCAGGTACATCCTCGTAAGATAAATCTTGGTCATCGGCAGCAACTCCATAATAGGAATCACAAAACAACTCCTCCTCAGTAAGTATACCTACAACGTTATCCTGTCAAGACGGGAGCAAGTACTGATTCTAGTAAACAAAATATACGAAACATGAAATGAACAAGAATGTAATAAACTGGAATCATGGCACATCAAAAACTATCATGGCAAGGACACATATGTCATAGAGACAGATGTATATGTAATGTTTAAAACTATAGCAGGTACGTGATCGTCAATAGGTGTACAATGTGCAGGGGCACATAATGAAATGTACTTCCGTACAAGTGATACGGCGATAGATGTACATACGCACAAATCCGCTTTGAAATAAAGGCCTAAGGCACAGTAATCATATAAAATAAAACTTTGCTCGGTAAATACATACGGAGAAGAGGGCATGATCACGTACTCAACTATTAGTTTCCCCATAACCCATATTCTAACATGTGAGTGATACGAAAACAGTATAAAGCATGGTGGATACTGAAAGCAGTATAAGCATGGTAGGTACTACAAATAATGTAACATGTGAAGATTTAACTTGCTACCCCAAGGATTAGCATTTAACATGGTTGGAAATCGCAATTCATTGTTGTAACAGTATGTAAAGTTTATAGAAGTACTTGCCTTTAGCAAAACAAAGCAGTGATAGAAATGCTATAGAAGCCTAGTGACTCGTCACTGTAGAAATAATACATAAACTTAGTTTTTATACTAAGTTAAACACTAAGACACTAGTTGTGTGATACGACTTTCTGACTGGACACCTAGCCAAATGGTGACTTTAGCATAGGAGACCAATGTAGGGTGACACAATACCCAAACTAACTTTCTAGGATCTTTACACTAGTGCGGGGTGAGGTTCAATACGACTATAACTCAAAACAACACAAAATATTGCAAGTCGTAACTATTCAATAAATAAATCAAACTGTACACTATGTTCCAACAATTTTTGAGATAGACAAAATGCTCAATTTTACATAAAATAAAGTACCAAAATGAACCTTGTTAATTATAGAAATTTATACTAATTTTTCTGGAATTTATAAACCTTCATAAATATTTATTAAAAATCAGCAAACATATGTATCCTGAAAATGAGTTCTATTTTTCCATTTTTATAAAATACCAAAATACTTATTAAATGCTGGAAAAATTATAATAAATTAAATAAATTAACATTGTATTTAAATACAATTTTTTCTAGATTTTTACAGCACTAAACATGTATATAGAAATTCAAAAACAACAAGAACCAGTTTCTGAAAAATAAATAATTAATTATTTACTATTTTGTCCATGTATTCGAAATTGAACCGAAGTCCAGATACAGGACCCAAAGCCATGAATCAAGTCCAATATGACTTGTACAGACTCTGAATATATTAGACACAATTGGGCCCAAAAACCTATGCTAGGTTTGGACATCAATTGGCCATGATTAATAAAATACAGGAATTTAAATATAAATAATATATTTCAAAGTGGTAAAATATACAAGTCACAAAATTATATAATAAACTAACTTGTGAAATTTCACATAATAATATTTTGTATAAAGTAGAATTTGAAATACATATATAAATATACAACAACAATATTTACATATATATATATATAAATATATAGATATTTATATATATATATATATATATATATATATATATATATATATATATATATATATATATATTATATATATACAGTGTAAGTATATATATATATATACTTACACTGTATATATATATATATATATATATATATATATATATATATATATATATATATATATATATACAGTGTAAGTATATATATATAACAGTATATATATAATAATATATATATACATAAATACATATACATATATATATATATGTATATGTATATATGTATATGTATTTATGTATATATATATTATTATATATATACTGTTATGTATATATACTTACACTGTATATATATATATGTATATGTATTTATGTATATATATATTATTATATATATACTGTTATGTATATATACTTACACTGTGTATATATATATATATATATATATATATATATATATATATATATATATATATATATATATATATATATATATATATATATATATATATATATATATATATATATATATATATATATATATACATATATACATATACATAATAAAAATATATATACATATATATAATAAAAAAACATATATACATATATAATAAACTAAAAACAGAACAAAACAAAAAGAAGGAAAAGGGGGGCTCGAACTCGGCCAGGAGCAAGGGGGGGGGGGGGGGGTTTAGCACGCTCGGGCTAGCCAGGGGGTCAGCCCAAGTCAGTTGTTAGGAAATGGGTTAGGGTTATATTTATTATGGTTTAAGTTAATGGGTTTTAAACCGGACAGCCCAAACTAAACCCGTTAATCAAACTAACAGTTCAGTTTCGTGTCCAGACTGTTAAGGACACGAGCAATGAGATCTGACCCAGTGTCGTGAGTCCGCGCCCAGCACGACACTGCTAACGCGTGTCCAACCCTACTGTTAGGTTCCTCGTGTCCAGGCGAACATCATGTGTAAGTTTGGGACATGCACGACACGATTTAGGGATGTTACCTTCGTGTCCGGCGTCGGGGTTTGAAGTCGAGGGGGCTTCCGGCGGCTAGGGGCGTTGTGGTCGCGGTGCTGGGGTGGCGCTGCACTTGCCTTACTTCGACGAACACTTCGGTGGTGGTCGATGGCGGTGAAGGTGGCTGTGGAGGTGGTGCTAGGGGTCGTCGGAGTTAGGGTTTCGACGAGGTAAAATAGGGTAGAGATGGGGCTGTGGTGGTCGGAAAATAGGCTAGGGTTAGGGTTTGGGTTTGGGGCTATTTATAGGAAGGATAGGGCGGTGAGAAGGGGGCTAGGTCGGTGTCGCGGTGGCGGTCGTCGCTCGATCGTCGGTCGTCGGGGGCAGGTGAGAGAGGAGAGAGAAAGTCGTAGGGAGGGTGACTGGTAATTTACAGCAAGGCCCCCGAAGTTTGGGGTCTTGCAGATTTGCTCTATGCCTATCAGTTTGCAAATATAATTTGCAAACTGTAATTAAAACAAATCATTAAATTGCAAACTGATATAATAATAATTCGACAAATTGCATAATGATATTGAAACAATTAAAACTATTACAAATTGATATTAAAATATTTCAATTAGTTATAAAATGATATATTTTGATTTAAAAATTATTCAAAAATTAATTAAAAATTCTAGAAAAATTTCTAGCAATTATATTAATTTATTTTAAATATATAAATATAATTTAAAATTATAAAAATACTATTTGAAATCTAGAGGCTTACAATGGGTAATGGCTGCAATAATCCTCCTGGCCTCTGCCTCTCAGCCTTGACCTGCTGACAGATCAAGCATCTAGCTATGAAGCGAGCTACCTCCCGCTTCATTCCGCACCACTAGACGTGCTCTTTCAGATCCCTGTACATCTTGTTGGCACCAGGATCTATAGAGTACTGAGATCTGTGAGCCTCTTGCATGATCTGCTCCCTGAGCTCTCCACTAGGCACACACAGCCTGGAACCGTACCTCAAAGTGCCATCCTCTGCAAGAGAAAACTCGCCATCTACTAGCCCTGCTCGAACCTGCTCTCGGATACACCGCAGAGCAAAATTCTCGAACTACATCGACTTGATCCTCTCCATCAAGTCTGACAGAATCTGAAGGCCCCACATCTGTATCTGTGCTCCGGGCACAATCACCTCAATCCCTAGGCTCTCCAAGTCTGCAAGCAAGTGCCGATCCATAGTCAAACACATGGCTGTCGGATACCTACTCAAGGCATCGACAACCACGTTGGCCTTCCCTGGGTGATACTGTAGTGAGATATCGAAGTCCTTCATCAGCTCTAGCCACCTGTGCTGCCTCATGTTGAGCTTTTTCTGTGTAAACACATACTTCAAGATCTTATGATCTGTGAAGATCATCACCCTCTCCATACAAGTAGTGCTTCCACAACTTCAGAGCAAAATTTTCTGCTGCCAACTCCAGGTCATGGGTTGGGTAGTTCTTCTTATGGGAACGTAACTGCCTGGAAGCATAGACAATCATATTCCCATGCTGCTGCAAGACACAACCCAACCCCTTCCCTGAAGCGTTACTATAGATAGTGAATCCTCCTGAACCTGAAGGCAATGTCAGAATCGGAGCTGTCGTAAGCCGCTTCTTCAACTCATCAAAAGCTTTCTGACACTCCTCTGACCAAACGAACTCAGCATCCTTCCGGGTCAGCCTAGTCAAAGGCTCTGCAATCCGGAAGAAATCCTGCACGAACCTCCTGTAATATCCTGCTAGCCCCAAGAAGTTGATGATCTCTGCTACTGAACTCAGCGCCGACCAAGCCTCAACTGCTGTGATCTTCTTCGGGTCCACTGAGATACCATCTCCAGTTACCCCATGACCCAAAAAGTTAACTCTATCCAGGAAGAACTTATACTTTGAGAGCTTGCCATACAGCCTCTCTCTCCTGAGTGTCTCCAGAACTACTCTTAAGTGCTCCTCCTCTGTCTTTGAATACACCAGGATATCATCAATGAACACCACCACGAACTTGTCCAAGTACTGGTGGAATACCTTGTTCATCAAGTTCATAAATACTGTCGGTGCATTGGTCAGCCCAAACGGCATAACCAAGAACTCAAACTGTCCGTACCGCATCCTGAAAGCAGTCTTCGGAATATCCTCCCTCTACACCTTCACCTGGTGATAACCTGACCTCAAATTAATCTTGGAGAACACCCGAGCTCCGCTCAACTGATCAAAGAGATCATCGATCCGCGGCAGTGGGTATCTGTTTTTGATCGTCAAGTTGTTGAGTGCCCTGTAGTCGATACACATCCGTATTGACCCATCCTTCTTGGGTACAAAGAGTACCGGTGCACCCCAAGGTGAAGAACTCGATCGGATAAAGCCCTTGTCCTGCAGCTCATCTACCTGCTTCTTCAGCTCCACCAACTCACTGTTGTTCACTCGATAGACATGCTGAGAAATCGGTTCCGCGTCGGGAACCAAGTCTATCGAGAACTCAACATCCCGGACTGGTGGAAGCCCTGGCAACTCCTCCGAAAAAACGTCCATAAACTCTGCAATCAAGGGATATGGAGCCACCTGCTCCTCAACTGAAGCTCCGCAGAAGACTCCGCTGTCCTGCTCCGCCTGCTGCCGGGTGTACTCGAACTCTGGCTCTCCTGGCGCTCTAAACAGAACTCTACCCCCTCGGCAATCAATGCTGGCGTGATGTCTGCTCAACTAGTCCATACCTAATATGATATCGTAGTTCGGTAGTGGCATAACGAGCAGACTCACCCCCAACTCTCGGCCTTCCAAAATAATGCTCTGCCCTCTGCAAACATCACTCACGAGGATGACACCACCCCCAGTCATGATCTTGCAGGTCCTATGCAATGGTTCAGATACAAGACTGTGTCTAATAGCATATGATACTGACATAAAACTTTGGAAAGCCCCGAAATCAAATAGAGCAAAAGCTGGAATGGAGTCGAGAAGAACCATACCTACAATCGACTCTCCGATGGCCTCTGCATCCTTGGCCGCCATGGCAAAAGCTTGCCCCTGCTGACCTCCTCGAACCTGCTGCGGATGCTGGAGGAACCTCTGCTGCTGAGTCTGCAGTGGCCCCTTCAGCTGGCCTGCTGGAGCCTTGGCTATTCCACCTCCTCCTGGTACTGGACGCATCGATGCTACTAGACAGTCTCTCATCTGATGGTCCGTTGATCCACACATCAGGCATCTCCCAAGCCTCTTTCTGCAGTCGTCCCACCTGTGCCCAGTCTTCTTACAGAAGGTACAACAAATAGCCTGCTACCTCGGTGCCTGCTGCTGTCCCCTCGGTTGCTGATGCTGCACCTGTTGAAAAGGTGCCCGACCTTGCTGCTAAAACTGCTGCTGATGTACTGGCCTCTGTGGCTGCTGGTGCTAAAAATGAGGCCTCTTGGCCTGGCCCCCGCTGCTGCTACCTCCCTGGAAGTCCTGACCTCTCTTCAGCTTCAACCCCAGGTCATCCTCCGCTGCCATAGCTCCAAAAAAGATCTCCGCGAAGGTAGCATTCCGGTCACTCTTAGTGAGTGACCGAACCTCCCTAATCAAACCTCGGCAGAACTTCCTCGCCTTCGTCTTCTCAGTCAAGTCATCAATGAATCAGGCCAACGGAAAAAACCTCTCCGGCGTACTTAGCAACTGTCTGGTTCTCCTGAACCAGACTCTCAAACTGTGCTTCGATGCCTTCTAGGGCCACATCTGGGAATAACTGTTCCTTGAACAGCTCCTTGAACTGTGCCCAAGTCTGGCCCTCAACTTCCACTCTGGGATCTGTCTGGTACCAAGTTCGGGCTAAGTCCTGCATCTGACTTTCCGTCGCCTCGATATGGAGTATGGCTGGTATCTCCGCCAGCCTGAATAGCTCATCGATATGCTCAATCCAATCGTCCGTATAGTGAATGCCCTCGGTGCCCAGGAACTCTTTAGGATACATCTTCTGAAAATCCTGGATATCCTTCTCCCTCCGGCGAGGCTGCTGCTGCACCCCCTGAGCAGTCACCATCTCTACAGTAGTACGAACCAGCTGATGTGCCTCGTCTATCCCTTGACAGAAATTGGTAGTCTGTCGCTGCAGCTGCTGCTGGTGAGACTCCAGAATCCTCTCCACGAAGGAGAAGAGATGAGCAGCATCTACCATTCCCGCAGGTGGAGGCTGCTGCAGTGGAAGGATCTCAGGAAGCACAGGGCTCTGCCTCATAGCTGGTGGAGGTGCCCCTCCGAAAGCTGCAGAAATACCCACTCCTGAGGGCTGCACTGGCCCCGCGGTACCGGGAGCTGGCTGCTGCTGCTGAGGACGAGAGGTGGCAGACCTCTCCTCAGCGTCCCCCGGTCCGGGGCGATACGATCTCGACTCAACCATCCTGGAGACACAGATCAAACAAGAAACAATTACTGAGAATGAGTCAAAATATCAAAGAAGGACAGTTAAATTTCAAAAGAAGACAATAAGCAGCAAAATATAGATATACGGAATCTGATAAAAAGTTTTTCTTAGTGTGATTGAGTACCTTCAAAATATCCTAATCCTACTGCAGGCTGTAGTGATACTCTAGTTCGAATACCACTATATTTCTAAACTCGACATGCATGGGCTACCACTAAAAATGTGTCACGACCCGCACCCTAGAGTAAGGGCACGAGACGTGGGTACGTCCAGTCTACGCCGCAGTGTCGATAGTAGAACGCTGTCCTAGGTCAATCATCTAACAATATATAAGGTACCTGTACAGTATATACACTCCGAATGGAGGTGACATAGTAAATACAGTCTCAATCACATCTAAGGTATAATACGATAAACGATAGATAGATAGATATGAACAGAAATAAATCCACAGAGATACAATCCAGATGAAAGTCTACGTATCTAAGATAATACATATCCAGATAACATCTCAAAATCCCAATACAGTAATCCAGAATAATACAATGAAAGACATCCTAGTCTAAGGGAGTGTCATCCACTGCTAAGGGGTCCTGCTGCTGGTCCAAGTCACAACAGTCCTCTAGGGTAGCCCCGTAATAGGTGGGACAGAACGCCTCAGCCTCGTCCTCTGTAATATTTTCAACAGGTCCAGTCAGGAAAGGAGCGAGTACAGTACATCTCAACAAATCATAACAGGTTAGGAAATATAAACATGCTAGAGAGTAAGATACATAAAACTGGAAGAACAACATGATGCAAAAAGAGGGACTGTAAGTAAATAGCTACTGTATATAAGAGAACTATCAGTGCTAGTAATTTAGAGTATAAGACGGTTATGTAAACGGCACAATATTGTACACGAGTAATCTACAGAGGTTGTACACGCGTAATCTACAAGATTGAATACACAACCACTTCTACTCCTCCGCCCCAATCAATACACAAGGATCTAGTCAAGTTATGTTATTGCACACGAAGTATAGTTGTACACGATGATCATGTGAGCACATGAGTATACACGATTTCACACGATTTGTATACGAATAGCACGAACACAAGGAGTACACGATGCTCATGATAAAGTACACGAACATGAAATACCTGATGTATCCGCTAAGGGAATAACATCGCACGACAAGATCCATATAGTACTAATCCATGTTACCAACGTGTCAGCATCAACTAAAGTAATATAAAACAGGAAATATACTCCTAAACAGAATATAAAATGATCAGAGAATGTACTTGCCTGGTATCCTGAATATCTGAAGAGAATCTACTGTCTGAGGAGTGGTGTCTGTCTCCTATAGAACATTACAAGTCAATACATGTCTAAAATAATATAACAGACTGCTACAATGCATCTACATGATGTTTAAGGTCAATCTAGGCTAAAGTCAACCCTTGGTAAACTCTAGTCAACTTATTCTAGTCAAACTAGGTCAACTAGGTCAAGCCTAACCCAAACAAGTCTCACTAAGCCTAGCCAGCCTATTCTAGCAAGCACATATCAAAACTAGGCTATACAAGCCAACAACACCTAATTTCTATGTAACATGTATATATTCACTATAGGCATAAACTCACATTAGGGACCATAGGCCATATGCCATAGGCTATGTGGTCTACTACACACATTTCTCATATATTACATACATTAATATTTATCTAATTTAATATAATTAACACACATTCAGGAAATAGGAAATCAGTGAACTGCGTATCAGTCGATTAGGGGAAGATGAAATTCGAACATCAAAACTTGTTAATACTTGGAATTAATGGTTGGTAACACATCACACACTCGTGCACATGTCAAACAATGCATACGTGTCCAACCAAGTGGACACAGCCGTGTCCAAATCACTAAAACACCACACGAGTGCACAGGACTGTGCGCAGCGTCGTACACGCATGCACGCGTGTCCAGCGCGCGACAAAGGCCACGTGGTGACACGTAGCCGTGCACACACGTACGCCAGAGGTAGGTCTACCCCTGGGATACCCTGCACCGTGTCCTAGACACGTGTCGAGGCGTGTCCGATCGTGTGTCAGCAGAGAAATCTGCGCGCGCACAGCAGATCGCACGGCCAGTGCGGGGAGGATAACTCCTCGCACACTCCACCATTCGAGCCCAGCTTTTAGGAGGTTGATGTCAGTCGATGCCCCATCATCTTCGCTAAAAATGGCATGTCCACGTGTCCTGTGTAGGAAGAAATAGGCCCCGTGATGCAGGACACAGTGTACGTACTGCTGCGGGCGTGTTCATGTCCTCGTGTGGACACGACATGACACCAAAATTAGTGGATAAGGACACAAATCACTAAGCCAACCCTAGGTCTAGGATCCTATTCAAAACATTTGTAAAAATAGTAATTAGAAATGGTTTGGGCATTTCATCAAACACCTAGGTCTATACAATGATACGTGTCCGATACAGACACGAAACCTAATGTAATTTGCACCAAACTTCTACTGTAGCTAGGGGACACCTAGATCTAAGCTACCATGCACTAAAAATAGGAATTAAATAGAATTTGAGGGTTTACCTATGGATTGCAAGGATCAAGGAAAATCCCCAAATCAAACCGTTCCCGTTGCTAGCCAACTCCTCCCAATTGCTCTAAAACTGAGATTGCTCCTCAAATCAGCAAGTAGAGGATGGTTAGAATCATATGCAAAAGATTTGGGTTAAAAAGGATTAAAAATGAATTTTCTAGGAATTTAGGAAAGTGGAGGAATTACCTTTCCTTCAAAAACTTGGATGAACACAAAAGAGGCAAGAACAAGTCATTAGGACATTAAATAGGGGGGTTTCCTCTTGGCCGGCCATGGGTTGTTTGGCTAGGGTTAGGTTTCATATTATGGCCCATGGGCTTAAGTCATAAGTCTTTAAGTTATGAAATCACAAGTCATTTCACTAAACCATAAGTCATGAAATGATTTCACTTAAACTTGATTTTCCTATTTCAAAACTAAATTCTAATTGACTAGAATGGGTTAACTTAAGTTAGACTAGGGTTACCATAGCTAGGGTTAGCTTCTAGGCTAGTCCACTAAGTCTCAATAAGTCAAAGTCAATATATCAACCACCAATTCAACAAATTAATTAAAAATTCAAAAATTCACCAAAAGACCAAAATACCCTCATGCTAGAAATATGGTAGTGACAGAATATACTCGAATAATGTGTATCTATATTTGCAAAATTATTATCAAATGGATATGAATTACTATCTGTGGTATCGTTCGTGGATGTACAATCGTCATCCTGAGGACATGTACGGTATGCGGGATGAATTTATACATGGGGCAGAGCAATTCCTACAGTTTGCCAAGACGTTCCCTCAGTACATGGACCGTACCAAAATTAAGTGTCCATGTGTGAGATGTCACAACTGAAATATCATCAAGAAGTGGATGTGCCATATCATTTGTACTCGAGAGGTTTTATGTCGAATTACTATCTGTGGACGTTACACGGAGAACTTGTGCCTTTAGCATCGGAGCTGGAGCCTAATTTCCCGTATATGGATGTCCATGACCACGCTGGTTATGACGAAGGATGGGTGAACAGGGTTTTTGACGCTGCAGGGCCTAGTTTCAATCCAGACAATCATGATGCGACAGAGGAGGCACCGAATGCTGATGCTGCAAAGTTCGTAGAGTTGATGGAGAATACAAGGACTCCTTTATATCCTGGTTACGAGGATCATTCACCGTTGGAGGTGGTTACAAGACTGCTGAGCATCAAGTCCGATTTTAACATATCTCAAGAATGCTACAACCGAATCATCGAATTGATTATAGAGATCTTGCCGGAAGGTGCAAAGTTACCTACAAACTTCTACCGGTCTAAGAGGATGATGAGATCTCTTTACATGGGATAAGAGATAATTGATGTATGTCGCAACGGGTGTATTTGTACTACAAAGACGACAAGGATGAAGACGTGTACAGATTTTGTGGTGCTGATCGCTATAAGACAACAAGGTCTATCGAAGAGCCTACAAAGGGATACAAGTGTGATAAATTTGGCCGCACTTATAGTTGGACTAAAAGAAGTATATTCTGGGATCTGCCTTATTGGAGCACCAATCTGATCAGACAACCTTGATGTCATGCATATCGAGAAGAATGTGTTTGAGAACATAATCAATACTGTGATGGACGTAAAAGGAAAGATGAAAGACAATCCCAAGGCCAGGTTGGACTTGGAAGATATATACAGACGTCCTGCGTTGAATTTGATAAAGAAAGGCAATGGAAAGTATAAGCGGCCTAAGGCAATTTTCTCACTAGACAGGGAGGATAAAGTGAGACTTTGTAGGTGGATTCATGGCCTAAAATTTCTTGACGGATACGTGTCAAATTTAAGAAGATGCATCGACCCAAACGAGAACAAACTGACGGGTATGAAGAGCCATGACTGTCATGTATTTATGGAGAGGTTAATTCCGATCGCATTTCGAGAATTATTACCGTCGATCGCTTGGAATTCGTTGATAGAGTTGAGCATATTCTTCAGATATCTTTGTTCTACTAAGTTGCTTATCGATCGTCAAGAACAGGAGAAGGACATTGCAGTGATGCTGTACAAGCTTGAGAGGGTGTTCCCTCCTGGGTTCTTCGACTCCATGGAGCATTTGCCAATTCATCTATCCTACGAGGCACATGTTGGTGGGCCCATCGGTTATCGATGGATGTACCCGTTTGAGCGACATTTGAACCACCTAAAGAGAAAGGTGAAAAACTAGGCTCGGGTTGAGGGTTCTATTTGTGAAGCCTATGTTCTCGAGGAGATTACAAACTTCTGCTCAATGTATTTCAAGCCACATGTTGCTACTAATAGAACAATAGCTCCCAGAAATGACGATAGTTATCTTGAATCTAATGATGCAATACTGAAAGTCTTCAATGCTTTCGGAAAGCCTTTCGGGAAATGAAGAAAAGATATCTGAATGACAAGGAACTAAGGGCTACTCAGTTATATATTGCTCAACTGCGACGAGGATGAAGATGAGAAGCTCGAGGGGTAAGTAACTAATACGTCCACATTTACGTCATCTATGCATGTAATAGTATCCATATTATTATTACACTAATTGGTATATGTGTTGTTATTTTCAGCACATTTAATAATGAGCACTACCAAATTACAGTACTTTAGCGACGGTCATTTAGCGACGGACATTTTCCGTCGCTATCACCGTCGGATCCCCGACGGATTTGTGACGGAATACCGATGGAAAGCAGTGGACATTTTTTTTTATTTTTTTATGTCCATATCCGTCGCTATGCCGTCGATAGGTAGTCGGCCATGGACACGGTTTTATATTCGTCGCTAGAACGTCGCATATTTTGGCGGCAAAAGCCTAAAATATTGGCGCGAGATTTACTGACGACTTAGCGACGGAATAATCCGTCGCTACCCGCGCGAGATTTACTGACGCATTAGCGACGGAATAATCCGTCGCTACTACGTCGCTAAATTTACGTTCCAGACTTAAGTTGAAACGACGGGGGGAACTTTTTCATTCCCCCCAAATTTCACTCTCTCTCTCTCTCTCTCTCTCTCTCCCGCGTGATCGATCGGCGACCCCCTCTCCTCTCTCTCCTGCAGCGGTGATCGGCGACCCCTCTTCTCTCTCTCTCTCCCAAAGGTATTCCCCTCTCCCTCTCCCTCTCTCTCTCTCCTCTCTCTCTCTCGCTCTCTCTCCTCTCGCGTGCGCGGTGGTCGTGGGTGCAGCGGGCCGGGGCATCGGGGGCTACGGGGGCGGCGTCGACTGCGGGGGCGGCGGTGGCGGCGGGGTGTGGAGGGGGCGGTGGGAGGGGGCGGGAAGCGTTGGAGGGATGGGGGCGCGCGGGGCTGGCCGCGGGGTGCGGGGGGTTGCGGAGGGGGGCTGGCCGTGTGCGGGGGGCGGGGTGTGGAGGGGGCGGTGGGATCGAGGGGGCGGGCAGCATTGGGGGGGTACGATGGGGGCGGGGCTGCCACGGACACACACACACGGACACACACACACCACACGGACACACGGACACACAGACACACACACACACAGACACACACACACACACACGGACACACGGACACAGACACACGGATACACAAACACACAGACATATATATATATATATTATATATATATATAATTATATATATATATATATATATATATAATATTAATATATACAGCACCGGCTCCAGACTTTTGGAGGCCTCAAACAAGTCTCATAAATGAGGCCCTCATTCCTCTATAATATTTCTATAAATTCAAAATCCAACAAATCATCATTCACAATCACATTCTCATGATAGTTTTCATTAACAATCACACTCACAGCTTTGAGGAGGATAAAATACCTGCTTAGTTGAGGAGGTTTTCCGTGGGACTCGGGAGAGAGAGGAGATGAAGAAGGTGGTAGGTTTTGATTTTTCTCTCTAGGTTTTGTTTTAGGTTTTGTTTGCTACAAGCCTACAGCTTTGATTATGGGCTTCCTCCAACACCATATTTATTGGACTGTGGTGCCGCTGGAAAACCAAAGAAATTCAACATATAAATGGGGCCCCCTTGGGGGAGGAGGCCCTAGGCGGGTGCCTGGCCTGCCTCCCCCTGAAGCCGGCCCTGTATATTATATAATATATAATTATATATATATATATATATATATATATATTATATATAATATATATATATATAGGCATAATTTTAAGTTATTTATATTATATATATATATATATATATATATATATATATATATATATATATATATATATATATACACAGACACACGTCGTGAAGTCTAGTATATATTTGATTAGCTAAGGTAGAAGTTTAGCCAAATTAAGATTAGTTTTGACAGAGTTGACTTGGACTCCTAATTTGACCTAGAACTAGCCTAGTTAAGGGGGCCGGGCATTGTTGGGGTGGCTTACTGCATCCATATTGCACCTGCCCAGCTCATCATCCCTTGTGTGCAGTCAGATGATACCCCTACAAATAAGTACTTATCAAAAATCTGTTTTTCTGTGTATGGAGTGTTTTTTTGGCATGGGATGATGGCTTTCGAATTACATTGGACTAAAAACTGAGAATTAGTACATTGTTTGTGTTTACTGATTTAAGGATGATTAAATCATTAGGTTTAATCCTATGTCATGTCTGGGTTTAAGTTATATGTTATGATTCATGTTGGCATGGAGATTTTGGTTTTTGAATTTGAGCTGTTACATTCTTTTACATTCGTTACATATACTTACCAGATGGCACCCATGACCCGAGGAGCAGCACGTCGTTTGAAGAAAACAGTGAATGCTGAGGTGGCTCCTCCTACAGTTGAGGAGGAAGTGGCACCGGTTGCTAGTGAGATCGGGAGTTCTAGTCATCCAGCACCGGTAGCTAGTAATGCCGAGAGTGCTTTTGATGCAGTCCTGGCAAGGGACGACGCCTCTCCTCGCACCAAAAATCTCGCTTTTCGGAGGTGGTTGCGTGAAAGTCACTGAGCGTTTGCGTGAGCAGCGTGGCAAGCATTAGCTATTAGTACTTATTTGTATTGGACTATTTTATTGGGTTGTTTTTGTTTTAGACTATTTGTTGGACTACATATATGAATTAGAACTGTGTCAATCTCTGGATTATATTGGACTACGACACCGCGGTAACATAGTTCCTGCAGCCATTCGACTGGCGAGGCAGAAACTATGTATCCGTAGATAAAGTGGACTGTCCTCCGACCCTCATCCCTCGGCAATGATGATACGACAACCAATCGGAGAGGATACTCCGAGAGATCCATCTGGGTAGGAAGTATACTCTGAGAGATCACCCTTACAGAAATGATATCAGTAGTGGGATCGAATGTTGGAGAAGATATTATCACAGTATACGTCCTCTCCTCCACGATGGCTCTAGACCCATCTGCTCGTCCTGCTTCCATTCTTCTTATTTGACTCTCTCAGCCACACATGATATCCAGCTCAAATGTAGAGTAGGCGGAAAAGAAGGGGACATGAATAGGAGGGGGAAGCAGCACACCGACGGCATGACTCGGAGGAAGTACAGAGGTTTTCTTCAACATACGTAGGAGAACTATAAGGATATATCTTTTCACAATATGTCATCTTGTCAAAGACCCTTAATGTGACAACCATGTTACCGCGGTGTCGGAAGACTAACATGTCATAATTTTCTAAGCCGTGTGTTTTGACATAATCATCCAACTCTTTCCTCCTGTGTCGTAATCTCGCATTATTACATAGAACTGAAATCCGGTTGGGAGGATTATGTCAAAACACACGGCTTTAAAATTATGACATGTTAGTCTTCCGACATCGCGGTAACATGGTTGTCACATTTAGGGTCTTTGACAAGGTGATATGTTGTGTTTACATATATCCTTATAGTTCTCTTACGTACGTTGAAGAAAACCTCTGTACTTCCTCCGGGTCATGCCGCCGGTGTGCTGCTTCCCTCCTATTTCTATCCCCTTTTTTTCGCCTACTCTACACTTGAGCTGGATATCATGTGTGGCTGAGAGAGTCAAACAAGAAGAATGGAAGCAGGGACGAGCAGATGGGTCTAGAGCCATCGTGGAGGAGAGGACGTATACTGTGATAATATCTTCTCCAACATTCGATCCCACTACTGATATCATTTCTGTAAGGGTGATCTCTCAGAGTATACGTCCTACCAGATGGATCTTTCGGAGTATCCTCTCCGGTTGGGTTGTCTTCTGAGCCATCCGTTCTTACACTTAAAATACGGGATTGGATACTGTGTTTCGTATTTCGGCGAACCCAGGGATTGGATTCTGTATTTTGTTTTTGGTTTCTGTATTTTGTTTCCAGCTCCATTTGCATTAATCTACGGTACGACATGGTGATCAGGACATATATAGTCCCTGCAGCCATTCGACTGGCGAGGCATAAACTATGTAGCCGTAGATAAGTTGACTGTCCTCCGACCCTCATCCCTCGGCAATGATGATACGACAACCTATCACTATATCTTATATAGTAGTAGATGATGTCTTAGTATTACATTATGTGAGTTCATCTTGATTCTGTTACGTTCTTCAAATACTATATACGATAAGATCATATACTACACCATATGTACAGAACATAGATGATTCACACTAATGTATGCTAGAATGAATTTTGGGTTGTGTATTCTGAGCGGCTGGCTTGGGGCGGGTGCGGTGGGCTTGGGGCGGGTGCGTCGGGGCTATTTGCAACCGACGCACACCCATAAGTCTTCATATATATATGCAATCGAACTACTGGGCGGCGGGCTTGGGGCGGCGGGCTTTGGTCGGGGGCGGCGGGTGGCTTTGCTTCTCAAATTCATCTGAGTTTATATATTGGCTAAATAATGTGTTATCCATATTGGGTGTTCCATTAGTTTGGTGGTGTTTGGATTAGTAAATGTGAATATATATGGGGTTTGGATTCATGGTGTATATGTTCACTGTCTCAAGGACAGTGCGAGTTCTATCAGTTGTGTGCTTCTGTATAGATGTATATATCTATACATCTAGCTGTGATATACATATGTGTATGTGACAATCTCAGTTAGCGACGGACTAGTTACCGGTTAGCGACGGATTTCCAGCTCCATTAATTGCATTAATCTACGGTACGACATGGTGACGGATATTCCCTGCAGCCATTCGACTGGCGAGGCAGAAACTTTGTTGCCGTAGATAAAGTTGCCTGTCCTGACCCTCATCCCTCGGCAATGATGATACGACAACCTATCACTATATCTTATATAGTAGTAGATGATGTCTTAGTATTACATTAGTGAGTTCATCTTGATTCTGTACGTACGTCCTTCAGATACTAGATACGATAAGGTTAACATATACTACACGATATGTATACAGAATATAGATGTCACACTAATGTATGCTAGAATGAATCTTGGATTGTGTTCTGAGCCATCCGTTTCACACTTAAAACACATAGGAATTAGTAGTGTGAGAGCGCCGGAGAGAGTGAGAGCGCCGGAGGGGGGGAGAGAGGAGAGAGAGTAAAATGGTACGACATGGTGAAGTAGTACTGTATTTTGGCTCCATTCCAGCTCCATTTGAACTACGGTACGACATGGTGATCCGGACATAGTACTTGCAGCCATTCGACTGGCGAGGAGGAGAAACTATGTAGCCGTAGATAAAGTTGACTGTCTTCCGACCCTCATCCCTCGGCAATGATGATACGACAACCTATCACTATATCTTATATAGTAGTAGATGATGTCTTAGTATTACATTATGTGAGTTCATCTTGATTCTGTTACGTTCTTCAAATACTATATACGATAAGATCATATACTACACCATATGTACAGAACATAGATGATTCACACTAATGTATGTTAGAATGAATTTTGGGTTGTGTATTCTGAGCCATCCGTTCTCACACTTGAAGATAAATTTTTAGTATAACGACGGATATTAGGTTACTCTTCAGTATAATTGATGTCTTTTCTTAGATAATTGGTGTGCATTAAATTCGTATGTGCATATTTCGTCTATGTGATTTTGGATATATACCTATGGGTTATAAGCGATGATCTGATATACAAAGGAGGTGCTGCCGAAATTTTTGTAGACATTTGGATACATTGTATGTTCAGATATTTTTTTATGTTTGGATAATTTGTTGGATTTGGATATATTGTGTTGGTAATATTTTGTTGGATATTGCATACGTTGGATATTGGTGTCGGATATGGATATTTTGCATATGGATATATGGTGTTGGATATTGGATACGTTGGATATTCGTGTTGGATATGGATATATGGTGTTGTATATGGATATTTTGCATGTTTGATATGTGTTGGATGTGTTGCACAAACAGGAAAGAGTCTGTTTTCAGTATTTTTTTTTTCAAAAATTAGAAGTTAGCGACGGACTGGCGACCACTCAGCGACGGATAGTCCGTCGCTAACTGGAGAAACTGAGTTTAGCGACGGAGTAGCGACGGAAAAACCGTCGCTACCTGGAGCATTTCAATAAAGCGACGGATTGGCGACGGACCATCCGTCGCTATCTGTAGGAGTTTTAATGTATCGACGGATTGGCGACGCAATATCCGTCGCTACCTGGAGAATTTTACATTGAGCGACGGTTTAGCGACGGAACGTCCGTCGACCTAGTTCTGTTTGATGTCCATAAATTTTGCTGTTAGCGACGGATGTTTTGTCGCTGATACGCTTTTACCGACAAATTTACGACGGAGTAGCGACGGATATTGCGTATCAGAAAATCACTGATACGGTTTTGCCGACTCTTTAGCGACGGAGTATTCCGTCGCTAAACCTATATCTTGATACATGTTTTGACGAAAGCCAGTCGGTAATCCGTCGCTATATATTTAAATGAGCCGACGGTATTCCGTCGCTAAGTCGTCGCTGAGCGACGAGGAGTAGCGATGGATATGTTTTAGCGACGAGGTTATTCCCGACGGCTGTTTTACCAAAATATCCGTCGGTAATCCGTCGGTATTTATTTTTGGCGATGGAATACCGACGGATAGGGCCGTCGGTAAATTCATGTATTTTGGTAGTGGAGGTGAGGTCGAGTAGACAGCACATAACAGATAAGGAACTGGAATAGGAAATGAGACGTCATTTTCCTTCATGGTTGAGTGCATATGTAATATGACGCAGTAACTACTTCTCGTATATGCACTTTCTACAGTAATTAACGGAACACTGAATTTAATTTCTTATCTTAGGGTATTTAGGTCAATTATCCGGACGCAATACTAGAGAATGAGTCTATTAGAACTCTAGCCAAGGGGCCCATTTATTCCGTCAAAATATGGCCAAGCTATTGTGTGAATGGGTTTAGGTTCAAGTCAACAAATACTCCGATCAGAGAAAACTTTCCAGATCTTGATTCGACCAAAAATAGTTGTTTATGTATCCGATCTACAAACTACAAAGATGTAGAACCGGACAATGATTTCTATGGCATCTTACGAGAGATTGTGGAGTTGACATATAACTATGGCATAGAGCCGGCTAAGATCGTGTTGTTCAGGTGTGATTTGTTTGATCCGATCCAAGATCAAGGTTAGAAAATTGACAAGCATGGTCTTGTGGATATTAACTACCGCCGTCGATATCAAGGATACAAACCATTTGTCCTAGCAAGTCAGGCTCAACTAGTTTACTTCACTACTTATCCTAGACGGGAAATAACTAGGTTGGACTGGTGGACAATATGCAAGACTAAAGCCAGAAATACCTACAATGTTCACGAAATAGCTTATCAGGAGGATGAGCTACCTCTCGTAACAAATACAATTGATGTAGACACAACATAAGTTCCATATTACACGTCTAATCGTGTAGAAGAGGTAGAAGTATCCGAAGAGAAAAATGAAGTAGATGAAAGCGAAGATGAGGAGGAAGAGGAAGATGAGGATGCAGAGGACGGAGAAGATGAACTTTCAGAAGATGATTGAAAGTAAAATAAAATATAAAATATGTTTAACCACTAATTAATCTCCACACAACAATAAATCTTCCACATTACATGTCTAATACTGTTATTTTGTTTAATCCCTAATTAATCTCTATGTTTCCATCAATCTATCAAGATGGCACCTATGACCCGAGCACGTCGCTTGAGAGAGACACATATGACTGCTGAGGAGGTAGTGGTACCTCATGCTGCTGAGGAGGTAGTGGTACCTAAAGCAGAGATGAAGGTCAAGGAAGAACTTCCTCTTACTATTAAGGAGGAAGTGATTCCTAAAGTCGAGATAGCTGTGAAGGAGGAGGTGGACCAGAAGGCAGTTATACCGAGAGTTCCAGTCATCCAGCTCTACGGATATTGATCTTTCTGGCGTGGACTATGCGCAGTGGGTGAGGAGGGAGGGCAGTATGATATGACTTTTGACCGGATTTATTTTCGGTAAACTTATTTCTGGGTTAGACTTGGATGTTTTTACAACTCTTGATGTTTCTTATTTTCTAGACATGGTTATTATATAAACTTAGATGTTTTTGGATGCTATTATATAGAAATTCAACGAAGGGTTGCTCCGGATCTATTTTATGAACTGTGATATGTTAAATGTATGGTTATTATCTAGAAATTCAACGGAGGGTTGTTCTGGATCTATTTTATAAACTGTGATATGTTAAATGCATGGTTATTATCTTGTAGATATCTATTTCTATCAGATATGGCAGGACGCAGATGATCGTACCACCGTAGCGATAGAGGAGTATCCCATAGAGGTAGAGGTTCCATCGGTGGACGGAGTGGTACTCCATTAGTGGATGAAGGTGCTGGTCCCTCGTCTCCTAGTACTCCAGTGTACCAGCCACTCAGATCTTCGTCTGCGTCGATGGTACATGGCAATACTCATAGGACGGACAGTTCCAGGCCTGAACCTATCCCGTCCAGCAGCGCTCCTCTTGCAGATGGTACTATAGAGACGGAGGAGCGGGTGGAGGAGGTCGCACCTACGCCATCTCCATATGATCCGAGCGATCCTCCATGCGCCCCCCGAGACGAGGATGGCGATTTGGTCCGAGGGGCCTACAAAGTAAGTTAATTAGTTAACATTTATATACTTATATCTATTATTAATAAATTTAATTATCGTTGTATAGATATCGTCTCCCGTCAGTTCAGAGGGCATTGGGGCTATTTCTGAGGTCCAGCTACAGGGGCTCTTAGATCAACTACTCGGATGCCACGGACGAGAGGAAGGCATTCTGGTTTGCCCATTTCAAGGTAACTGTAGAAGCATGAAATTTCAGCAAATAAAGCCTTATGTGCCCAAGCCAAAAGAAGACAAATGTGCCCAAGTAAAGCTCTAATGTGCTCAAGTCACCCTGTGAAGCTCCTATGCGCCCATCATCCTGCGAAGCTCTATGCGCCCAAGCCTGTGAAGCTCTATGCGCCCAAGCAACCCTCTGTGAAGGAGGGCGCATAGCCTAAAACAAGGCTATGCGCCCAAACCTGACTCGGTCAAAGCCATGATCAAAACGTGCACCAAAGCGTACGGCCACGTCAGTCTCCATGAGCAGTCGTGCATCGAAGCATACGGCCACGTCAACACCACGACCAACCCACGATTTCGCAGCCTGCATGCGCCTACACCCAATGCGCCCAAGACAGGACTATGCACCCACATAAAAACTAGTATGTTTTTCTCATGTGGGCGCATAACATCATCCCAGCTCAGAACAGCTATAAAAAAGGGGCCTCATCCCTCTTCAAAAGACAGAACAGAGAGCATTTTCAAGAGCCAAATTGCTGCACTTGCTTGCAAGTGAGAGTTAGCAATTTTCTTAGGTTTTCTCCCACTTTTGTAATTAGAGTGTCAACGGAGTAAATGAGCAACTGCCGCTCGATCTCCATCGTCCCATTCCCCAGAATTCTTTTTTGTACTCGGGGATCCTCAGCGTAGGATCTCTCAGGCGTACTCGATTTGTGGTGTCTTGCGCCAATAAAAAAGATAGCGTTTTCTTCTTCTTTTTATGTGTGTCCATAAAAATGGCGACTCTGCTGGGGACTACCTTTTCCTCTGACGAAAAGGTGGTGACGCAATCCGATACCGACAAAGTAGGGAGCACTCAGAAGATGATGATCGTAAGTTCGATAGCAGGCATTCGAAGAGATGCTCGAGGGATGGCTCTACTCCCTCAAAATCAGCGAAGCCAAACAAGTCTCACAAGACTTGGCTTCCGAAGGCTCGTTGTGCATATCCTGCTAGTGTCATAGCAGATATACAACTGTAGGACTCTGTCACATGGGCGCATGACTCTGCCACAGAAGTTCCCTAAATGGAGAAGGCTCATACCGTTCCGGGCTCTACTAGCCCAGTGATTTCTTTCCTGCACAACCAATAATAGAGTATTTGACGCTCGAGACTTGGCAAAGAAAAATACTACGATACCAAGAATCGGGGTATGCGACACTCTGGGCAAACCCAGCGAGGCTCACAAACGAGGGAGGCAAAACTGGAAGAAAACATCACTGCTCCACCAAGCATGCGCCCAAAGCCATGCGCCCAAAGGGATGTTTGGGTGCATAACCCCAACCAGAATGCTTCTGTCTTCAACAGACTGGACATCCAGGGTCATGCGCCCAAGGCTATGCGCCCTGGCTCACTGGATCTATACTTGCGCCCACATCAAGGAGGCTCAGACATGCTGTCAAGGAGCATGCGCCCAAGGCCAGCCTCCAAGGCCTATGCGCCCATATCAAAAAGATAGGCCCCAACACGTATAGCACGGGGCTCTTTTCAAGGAAATCACAGAACTTAGGTTTGGGGGTTGCCCCTGCACGTGAACTAGGTCTGGATGCGCCAACTCTCCTTACGAACCCGCATGCAAAGCTCGGCGATGCATGCAACATGGGTTGTAAGGCAAAACTCCCTTCCGCTGACTTGCGCGACATGATAAATCATAAGCGTAAAGCGAAGGAGGACATAACAATTCATAGTTCACATTCGTGCACCAGTATTGTTATCAACTGTTGCTGCTCCAAAGCAATAAGAGTGCCTCAGAGAAAGTCCGTTTTCGATGGCTGCATTTCTCTGACGATAAAAAGCCACTGTGTGTTTTATCCAACATGGCTTCATGGGGCCTCCCTTACGAAAGCCCCAATCAAAGACGGTGGACTACGAACCCAACTTTCTCTCTCAGTTTCATAAGAAGAAGAAGAAGAAGTCTGCCAACAGATGGCCAGCAGGCTGTCACATCTGAAGGAGTCTATATGGGTACTCGGTCAAAAACAAGATTCCGTATGGACGACAAAGACTCCCAAGCTGGGGGTAGTATTCCCTCAGAGTCTGAAGCGGATGACCTCCACACTGGGGGTAGCCTTCCAGAGGACGACGATCCCTCCGAATCTGATAGCGACTATCTACCTCCTCTACCTAAAGATGAAAGACTTGTTCACTTGGAGACAGACAGTATCAGCACCAGTTGTACTGTTTTCTCTGTTCATACTTGCATGTTACCTACATACATGGCGGACGGAAAAAGACCTAAAGAAGCCAGTGATCAGACCAGCAAACGGCTAGAGGGTCTTAAAACAGCATTCGCCAAGATCACTGATATGCTTACTAGTATCATGGCAGTTCAAGCTGCTGGGGCTGTTCCTCCACCTCAACAAATGTCTCGGCTTACGCTAGTCTAGCTCATAGCAATAACCCTCCTTCACTATAAAAGGAGTATCATTCCGTTGTGCCTCCTCTAAATCTTGTAATTGTTGGAGGTGGTCCTTCGCCAACGACGCCTGACAACCGTTCAGCAGCCGTTTTCCAATACCTGCTCAATCAATAGGATACAATTGATTCCTTGGTCGCCCATCTTGACACCATCTCACACAAAGACAAGCTTCAGAAGATGGGGATATCTCAACCGTATCCCCCTGAGTGGAAGAATGCTACGTGTCCTCCTAACTACAAGCCGCTGATGCTGAATTCATTTGACGGGTTGACTTCTCCTCGTCAACACATGACATACTTCAATATGCAGACTCTACACTTGCCCAGAGACGATCCGTTCTTGTCAAAGCTGTTTATTAGCACATTACAGGGTGTAGCTTTCGAATGGTTCTGTAGTCTGCCTGACGGATGTATCAATTCTTTTAAAAACTTGGAGAGGTTGTTCCTCAACAGGTTTTATGAGAGTGACATGTATGTTAGTATGTCCACCTCATCGAGACCAAGCAAAGGAGGACTGAGTCTGTCATCGCCTTCATCGAATGCTTCAGGCGGCTAGCACTGAAGATGCCCTTCGGCATACCAGACTCAGAACTTATGGATACTTGTCGACATAACTTCCTTCCTACGGTAAAGTTTTGTCTGGGTATACATAAGTATGATAGATGGCCCGCTTTCATTGGGGCCGCTGATGCTGCTGAAAATGACGTTCCTAACTTGGAACTACTGGGGTTGAAAACACCCAAATTCGAAGACAAGGGCAAGCGTCCTCAAACTATTCCTGTTCGTGGGGGTAAAAAAAAGAAGTCCTGAATGTCGACACTTCAAAAGGAGCTTCCAATTCTCATGACGCCTCTGACAAGCCTAAGAAGACCTTCTCCTTTGACGAAGACGATGCCATTACCATCTTTCACACATTGACGAAGGGTAATAAGCTGCCATTGCCTCCACCACGATATCCTACAGAGGCGAACCAGCTCAATGATCCCGAGTACTGTCTCTATCATCAGTACGTGTATCATTCCACCAAGGACTGCATCGTCCTGAAAAAGAAGATACAACAGCTTATCGATAGCCAAGTGATCAACCTCGAAGCTGAATATAAGGTCGAATCTTCTAACATGATCTCTCTTCAGTTTGGTCACTTCCTCCCACAGAAGTCCCAGACGGCGTGGTCCCGATTCCCAAGGCATAATGGAAGTCGTCAACCTACCGCCAGCTCGCAACTCAACCTTGGTGCCACTCACGACTGAACGTGGTGAGATCATATGGGTCCATTCGGACCTTATGCAAGAAGTGACGCAGGGGGTGGTACCTCCCAAAGCAAAAAAGGGGCAAGAAATACAAGTCATGCCATATAGTATCCTCTCCCATCTACGAGGTTCTATCTGGCGAGACGCGATCAAGGAAGACTTATCTTCGGACATACGACCCTGCACAAGAAGAAGCAGTACCTTCTCAACCTTCTGCTGCCCCTACAAGCTCAGAAGCCGGCCCGCCTAAGCCTCCAACTAGGACAAAGCCAAGCAGAAGGAGATACGGTTTGACAAATCTCTGACGATGCCAGCTCCCGAAGGTATAGATCGGCCCTACAACTTTGACATACTGGTACAGCTAGCCAATACACCTGCCAGGTTGTCTCTGTTCGATCTGTTGTGACTCTCCAAAGAAACACGGAAGGCCTTAAGTGAGGCTTTACTACATGCTGACTCTTATCTCGCTGAAGTCAAAGCCCCCGCTAAAGATCTTGTCTCCTGTCCCCACTGCCATAGTACTATGGAAGTGGTGCCCAACATCACCTTTTTATAGGCCTGTAATATACAGGATATATCGGGGAGATCAAGGTGGACCGCATGTACATCGATCCAGGATCCTTCCTCAGCCTCATTCCTAGAAGTTTGCTTCAAATTCTGGGAATCCCTCTGCACAAGCTATCTGCAACCAACATAACTATCATGGTTTTTAATGCTGGTCAAAGTCACCCGCTGGGCAAGATTCGTCTCAAGTTCCAGATCGGTGATCTCCGAACGGAGGTTTCTTGCTATGTGATCGATGCCAATGTATCCTACAATGTTTTGTTGGGACGTCCATGGATACACGAGAACATGATCGTTCCTTTCATTCTTCACCAGTACTTTAAATACGTCAACAGTGACGGTGTCGTAAAGACGGAGTTTGCCGATGTCGATCCTTTTAAGGGCATCGAAGCCTACTATGGAGATTCGGTACTTACCAATCTCAGCCCCCCAAGGATGATGGCAACGAAGCTGACAATGAAGCTGAGCAAGTTCATCCTCCAATGATGGTCCCCTGATCATCCGAGTCAAAGGACGTACTACTCAAAAAAGTACTCCGAAGCCGTTCACAATCTGGGTGAAAAAGAAGAACCCTGACAAGGTTAAACCATTGACCATCACTTCAGCAGACACCTCGGGAGGAACCTACTGATGCCCGTCCTCCCAATCCTGAAGAATTATCCTACGTGGTGAACTCGACCAAGACTGTGGCTCCTCTTCCAGATGATGATCCTCTCAATGAGTATATCAATACTCAATAATGTACCTTCAGCAGATGATGTTATCCCTGAAGAAGAACTTGCGTTTTCCTTAGTAAAGGTTTATCTTTGAATTACTCCGATGTCTGTCATCTGTAAACCACTACATAGATACGTATATGCTCTAGAGCACGGTATAGGACCATACCTCTGTATGCCGGTCACGACGCCTCACCTGCGGTAAATTTTTATCCAGAAGATATCCTCTACTTCATCGTTCCAGCTAGAAAGAAGGATGAAGAACTAATCATCTTCGGTCGTATAATTGGCGAGAGAAAGTTTGTTCCAGACTCTACTTCTTCCAAGCCAACACAGAAGCTGACTATGACTCTGGAAAAATACAACTTTTCTGGTATAGTTGGCAGGCCAGAATATCATCCAGAACATAGGATATAATATCAAAAGCGACCAGAGGCTAAATTACGGCCGAGGACGACAGTTGCCAATACGACACTTTGCTCCTCCCGGTAAACCGAGAACTACTGTCAACGAAGCGGTTGTGGTTTGGGTGTCACTCCTCTAACAACTTCCGAAAGATCAGATGATGAAGCAGATCGTTGTTCTCATTTTTCTGATTCCTTCCTTTAGGACTCAGACTCCAGTATTGGCAACATGCTCAAGAAAACTCTGTCCGTCAACATGGTTTCTGTTGACCAAATTGCAAACGATGTCCAAACAATCGAGCTCGAATAATGGGCTCAAAAGATGGACACTAGGTGGGAGCTGCACTTCGAACAACATGACACCTACCGAAGACGAATTTATCCAAGTCAATTTAGGAGATGAATCATCTTTCAAACCAATCTTCATCAGCAAAAGTCTATCTGGCGATGAACGCCAATCTCTTATACAGCTTATAAGAGAATACATCAACGTCTTCGCATGGAGCTATGAAGACATGCCAAGCTTGGACCCTAAAGTCGCCATACACCGCTGAATATTCGTCTAAAGCTAAGCCAGTGAAGCGAAGTAACATGATTCCGACCAGACGTCATGGAGGCCATCGAGAATGAAGTCAAGAGAAGCTCATTGCCAGTGGATTCATTCGCGCAGAACAACACCCAGACTGGGTTGCCAATATCGTTCCAGTCATTAAAAAGAACGGTTAAAGTTCGAGTCTGTATCGATTATCGTGATTTGAACTCTACATGCTCGAAGGACGAGTTCCCTCTACCGATCACCGATGTTAATAATCGACAATACTTGTGGCTTCGAGCGGATGTCCTTTATGGATGGGTTCTCAGGTACAACCAGATCAAGTGTTCTCCGACGATGAGAAGCACACATCTTTTCGAACACGTTGGGGGTATACTTCTATACGGTGATGCCCTTTGGATTGAAGAATACAGGGGCGACATACCAGCGAGCCATGAACATAATTTTTTACGATCATTTGTGCAAAACTGTGGAGTGCGTAAGACGATATCGCAGTTAAGTTAAAAGTCATCTCAAGGGCAACCCCTCCAAGACTTGAGAACGGTATTCAAACTAATACGTGCACACCAATTCAGATGAATCAAACCAAGTCTTTTCTAGGATTCTCCAGCGGCAAGTTCCTTGGTTTCGTCATCACTTCAAAGTATATTCATCTGGACCCGGAGAAAGTGAAGGCTATCCTCGATATGCATCTCCAAGAAACCTCAAAGAGCTACGCGAACTTCAAGGGAGATTAGCTACATGCGACGATTCATTTCGAACCTCTCGGGAGGTGTCAACCATTCACTCAGCTCATAAAGAAAGGCGTATCTTTCGTCGGGACTGAACAATGTCAACGCGCATTCGACGGACATCAAGGCGTATCTCACAAGCCCTAGAAAGCCTTTTTACTAT
Source organism: Iris pallida (assembly GCA_029216955.1). Taxonomy (NCBI): domain Eukaryota; kingdom Viridiplantae; phylum Streptophyta; class Magnoliopsida; order Asparagales; family Iridaceae; genus Iris; species Iris pallida. Next base: position 704 of record JANAVB010029291.1, on the reverse strand, counting down.
TGTCCATGCTATGGACCATTTCTTGGCGCCCTCTTAGTTCAGAAGATGAAGGCAGCCATGAACAGGCAATCTACTACGTCAGCCGCACAATGGTGGGTGCCAAACACAGATACACACCGGTGGAGAAGGAATGCCTTGCACTAGTTTGCTATCCAGAAGATATGCCACTATGTGTCTGGGCAGACTATCCACATAATCTAAAGTCAACCTCTCAGAATACTCATGACTAAACCGGGCTCTCGCAATTCCCGTTAGCTACATGGGTAATGCTGTTGACTCCATACGATATTCTTGTTCCTCAGAAGGCAGTAAAAGGCCAAGCATTAGCTGATTTCTAGCAGCTCATTCGGTGCCAGAATCGTCAACTCTACGACGAAATCCCCGACGAAGTGGTGGAGTCTAACACTGCAAACTGAAGAAATCCCCATTTGGCAAATATTTTGACGGTGCATCAAAAACAAGACCCAAGGAAATATTATAGCCGGAGTTGGCATCATGCTCGTGTCACCTGATCATCTGGTATCCATCATGTATATTCTCTCGTGGAACCATGCACCAAAACCATAGCCGATATAATTGCCCTTTAATCGGCCTGCAACTGGCAAAGCAACTGGGAGTTGACTATCTAGAAGCTTACGGCGATTCCAAGCTAATAGTTAGTCAGGTCCGAGGGGATTATGAAGTTCGCCACGAAGATTTCATCC